>SJYT01050952.1:448680-470578 GCA_006410635.1 Cephalophus harveyi | reverse complement strand
CCTAGATAGTATATTCAAAAGCAGAGACATTACTTTGCCGACTAAGGTCCGTCTAGTCAAGGCTATGGTTTTTCCTATGGTCATGTATGGATGTGAGAGTTGGACTGTGAAGAAGGCTGAGCGCCGAAGAATTGATGCTTTTGAACTGTGGTGTTGGAGAAGACTCTTGAGAGTCACTTGGACTGCAAGGAGATCCAACCAGTCCATTCTGAAGGAGATCAGCTCTGGGATTTCTTTGGAAAGAATGATGCTAAAGCTGAAACTCCAGTATTTTGGCCACCTCATGCCAAGAGTTGACTCATTGGAAAAGACTCTGATGCTGGGAGGGATTGGGGGCAGGAGGAGAAGGGGACGACAGAGGATGAGATGGCTGGATGGCATCACGGACTCGATGGACGTGAGTCTGAGTGAACTCCGGGAGATGGTGATGAACAGGGAGGCCTGGCGTGCTGCGATTCATGGGGTCGCAAAGAGTCGGACATGACTGAGCAACTGAACTGAACTGATAGTTGATGTACAATGTTGTAGGATTTTACTGAACAGCAAAGTGACTCAGTTAAATATACATGTATGTATGCATTCTTTTAAAATATTCTTTTCCATTATGATTTATCTCAGGAGACTGGGTATAGTTGTATGCTATACCATAGGGCCTTGTTCTTTATCCATTCTAAATGTAACAGTTTGCATTTACACTCTAAACTCTCAGTCCGTCCCTCTCTTTCTTCCTCCCTCCCTCGTGGCAACCATGAATCTGTTCTCTATGTCTGTGAGTCTGTTTCTGTTTCCAAGATAGAGTCAGTACTGTCATATTTTAGATTCCACATATAGGAGATATCATATGGTATTTCCTTTTCTGACTTATTTCACTTAGTGTGATAGTCTCTAGTTGCATCCATGTTGCTGCGAATGGCATTATTTTATTCCTTTTATGGCTGAGTAGTATTTCATTGAATATACATACCACATCTTTCTTACCTATTCGTCTGTCGATGACCTTTATCCATATTTTGGCTATTCTGAATAGTGCTGCTATGAACATACAGATGAAGGTGAAAGTTTAGTTGCTCAGTCGTGTCTGACTCTTTGCGACCCCATGGATTGTAGACTATCAGGCTCCTCCATCCACAGGATTTTCCAGGCAAGAGTACTGGAGTGGGTTGCCATTGCCTTCTCCAGGGGATCTTCCCGACCCAGGGATGCAACCTGGCCCTCACACATTGTAGGCAGATGCTTTACTGTCTGAGCCATCAGGGAAGTCATACAGATACATGTATCTTTTTGAATAATAGTTTTGTCTGGGTATTTGTCCAGGAGTGGCATTGCTGGATTATATGGCAACTCTATTGTAAGGAACCTCCATACTGTTTTCCACAATGGCTGTACAATTTTACATTCCCACCAACTGTGTAGGAGGGTTCCCTTTTCTCCACAGTCTCTCTAGCATTTGTTGTTTGTAGACGTTTTAAAGATGGCTGTTCTGACTTCATTATAGCTTTGACTTACCTCTATCTGATAACTAGCGATGTTGATCATCTTTTCACGCGTCTCCTGGCATCCGTATGTCTGCTTTGGAGAAATGTCTATCAAGGTCTTCTGCCCATTTTTTGATTGGACTGTTTGTTTCTTTGTTGTTGAGTTGTACAAGCTTGTACAAGCTGTTTATCTATTTTGGAGATTAAGCCCTTGTCATTTTCATCATTTGCAAATATTTTCTCCCATTCTGTAGGTTTTTTTTTTTTTTTTTTTTTTATGGTTCCCTTTGCTGTACAAAAGCTTGTAAGTTTGATTAAGTATCAATTTCTTTATTTTGCTTTTCATTCTTTTGCTTTGGGAGACTGACCTAAAAAGAAAGCAGTCTGATTAATGTGGAGACATAAGTAACTGATATAAAACACTTTCTAAGAACAACTCTTTAAGGGAAGAGAGAAAGAGTGAAAAGCTAAAGGCAGGGTGACTATATGTTTCAGTTTTTCTGGGACCCTATTGGCTTGTGCTTTTTGTCACAGCATAATTATTAATAATACTGCCATTTTTTTCTTAAGATGATATTAGTTTAAATAATAAATTATATGGTTATCTACCAAGTCTGGCTAAGGTGTAGGAGATGGGGAAAAGAGGCAGAAGTACATGGAGAAGACAAGTTAAGTTTTTCTGCATCTCATAGTTGCCTAAATCATCTGCTTCCATATCAACCTATCAAGAGGGCATGAATCAGTGGTAGGAATGGTACTAATCCAAGTATATGGAGAAAACCAGACTTTAGTAAGGGAAAAAGAAGTCAACACACAAATAGAAACAGATAAAATGACAAAAGGAAGTCTGGGCTGAGGCCAAATTCCATTCCTGAGTTCCATTATTCCTGAGGGAGTCCAGCTGTCTTTATATCCTGTTTATTGCTTAATTGTTTATTCTTCTTTGGATTATGAGTTAACACATTCTCAGTTTGTCATGGACATCTGCTTTATTTAATCTGGAACATTCCATTATTTCTTCTTCAGTTAAAAAAATTTTGTTTGACTGCTCTGGGTCTTTATTGCTGCGTGGGGGCTTTCTCTAGTTTTCAGGATTGGTGGCTACTCTCTGCTTGTGGTGAATGGGTTTCTCATTGCCGTGGCTTCTCTTGTTGCAGAGTTGGGTTCTAGAGCACAGACTCAGTAGTTGTGAAAAATGGGCTTAGTGGTCCCACAGCATGTGGAATCTTCCAGGACTAGGGATCAAGCCCATGTCCGCTGCATTGGCTGGCAGATAATAACCACTGGATCACTAGGGAAGTCCTCCATTATTTCTTCTTTTGAAGTTAAATCTTTTTTCCTTTGGGAATTACCCTTTCCTGACTCCATGTTTTTCCAGTGGAGCTGCCTCTGCAGCATCCTTATTGTGGGGATAAGCACAAGGCCCAGACCAGGCCAATCATAGCATCTCACCCTTCCGACCAAAGACAGTGACCCTGGGATGGGCTCAGGAACCCTGCCCCACTTGTTTGAGCTTTTCTTTGGGATTTTTGAGTGAAGATCCTTAGAGAGGAAAGTATTCTTTCTTCTGGGATTTCTATGCTGGGATAACTTGAGTTCTGAGCTGTTCACAGAAAGAGTTGTCATGTGTAAACCAAAGTAAGAATGGACTCAGTTAAAATGAAAATAAACATTCAAATCAGCATCACTGATTTCACTTTTTTCTCTCCTCTTGTAGCACCTGTGGAGGTTTTAGTTAAGGTTACAGGATATGTGTTAGAATGATTTTACCACTTAGTGACATAGCCTGAGGCTGAGCCTGTGATCTCATTGAGGCTGCACTTTTATTGGAGAGGTTTTATTGGAGGGCTCTTCAGGTAAAGAGCTAAAGAAGGAAGTACCATCCATCTTAAAGTCCTCCTCTTCACAGCCTCCTCATAATGTCTCTGCAGTTTTCCTTTATCCTCTCAAGGGATTTACTGCCTGCTTTTGACCAAAGTTGCACCCACTGATTATCCTCTGTCACTTCACTGCATCCCACCATTACCTCAGCAAGGAGATGGGGTGGTGTTGGAGCTCTGACTAGCAGGTGAATTGGGAGCTTCCAAGGGGGAGGCAACTCCCTTCCAGCAGCAGAGGCAGTCACCTGCTCTGATCTCCCCAGGTCTTTGTCAGGGAGCCTCCAAAATCTCAAAGGAGGGGTCTCCGGGTTACTCCATGGGCATAGCAGCTGAGGGTAGGGTGTGATGAGGTCTCCTAGTGTGCGTTTCTGTGCTTTGGAGGATTCTAAATCCTTCCAAAGGAGGTGCTGTTCTATACCTAAAGGCTTTTTTATTTTGATGACTGTTCTTATGTTCATGTAGTTTAAAATATGTAGGATGGAACTAGAAATGCTTTACAGGTAGAACTGGGGTAAAGCCCTTTGAAATATTTATTCACCCAAAAGGGCCTCTTGAGGGCTGAATGCTCCATGGTCTATATCCTAAGCATACAATAAACAAGGCAGGTTCTCCTACCTTCTCTTGTCCCAGCTCCCAGGGCTGCACTGATCAGCCCTCACCTCATTCACAGTAATAATGAACAAATACTGAGATGAGCCAGGGTGCAGTCTCACTCTCTCTCTCCATTGCTACACAGAGGCATCAAAGTAAGAAGCATTCGAAAGCTCAAAGGCCGATGGAAAGGGTCCTTCACCCTGACACAGAGTTGTGTGTGTATCTCCTGTATGCCCCTGTGTTCTCAGAAGGGCAATGCCTCCCCCAATTCCATCCTCCCCCATCCCAGGGAACTCTACCTTACTTAATGAAATCCATGTTCTCAGCCAGCAGAAGGCTAACTTGTTTGTTGTGTACAAGTCTATTCAAAAAAAAAGAGCCAATTTAGATTTTTATCACAGTCTCTTTTTGCCACATGGTAGGCAGCTGAAGCCAGAAAGGACCCAAGGCACCCATATACACAGTGAGCACGTGTCACTCTTCCACTGTGACCAAGCGAAGGGACCCCTTGGACCCTCCTGAGACCAAGGCCACATCAATGGAGACCATTGCAGTCACTTCTAGGACACTTCTTTCACTATTCCCGAACTATAACATGACTTCAGTTCTGTACAGTTGAAAGGAAAGCTACTGTTAGGTTTTCTTGAATCCCACATACTCCCTAGGGAATACTCAAGCTGCAGAGAAGGCCCTTCTTTCAATGGATCTCTGACTGGCAAGCTTCAATTTTCCCTTTGGGAACACTTGCTAAAATTGAGCAAAAGTTTGTCCTGGTGATTTCTACTGTATTTCTGAACTTTGGGTAGATGAAAGGTGAATGAATTATACATAGGATTAGCCATTAAAAGTTGATTGTTAATGAAGAGATAGAGAGCAAACTAGTGGTTACCAGCAGGGAGGGTGTAGGAAGGGAAATTTAGGGGTGGGGGAGAGGGAGGTAAGATTACTGGGTGTAAGATAGGATCAAAGATGTTTTGCAAAATGTGGGGAATATAGCCAATATTTTGTAATAACTGCAAACAGAAAGTGACCTTTAAAGTTATATAATGTTTTTTTAAAAGTTAATTGTTAATGATGACAATAATTTTGTCCTTGATTCTCCCTGAAACTGGTTTTGGTCTCAAAGTTCAAGAGAGAACCCAGCCAATGCTAGCTCTGAAACAGACTGCAAACTCTGCTACTGCATCTTGAGCCTGTAATAGCTAAACGATACTGATAACGGAGTGTAGTCTTCATATCTACCCAGAATTTCAAAAGTGTCTTATGTGAAAGAACTAGCCTGAGGCTGATGCTAAAAGTAGTGCTGCTAAATGTACATAGAATACTAACCTTGGTTCTCAAAGAACAAGATTTTTTTATTCCCCTTACACAGAGAAAGAAACTGTTACATAAGACAGATCCAGTGACACAATGAATGGTAGGGATGACTGGAGAAGCTGTGGAGGCAGATGTCCTGTTCAGAGACCTGTGTGTTTCATAGATTAGTAGGTTAACATAGCAGAGAAAATGGATTCTTCTATCCTAGTACTTTGTCTTGTCAAGACACACATCTTTTAAGCACTGCATTATTCTATACCTCTGAAAAAAAAAAAAAATCTACATTTAGAAATACATCATATATTCATATCATAAAAGGGGAGGATGGTGGTCACAAAGTCAATTGCAGATTTCATACTGGCTTTAATTTCTCCCCAGAACACCAGTTTATCAAATTTCAAGACAATCTATTGGCTCTCCATCTTAGAGATCCTGGAACTGTGTAAACGGACTAATGGGGGCAAAGAGCTACTTAGGATATTAAACAAGCATACATCTTTTCTTGATAAGACTGCTAAGAGGTCAAACTGCTTTTCTTTCAGTTGGGCTATGTAAACTCAGTGTGGTAACCTTAGATATCTTATGCTGAGCAGAACCTGGTGACAATGTATGGTTTTTATTGATAAAAACTGCTTTAAAATTACGTTTGGTAGGCAAATTGTTGTAAAACCTAAAGTCCATGAGGGGGTTATAATAATGTAAGGGGAACAGTTGTGAATCATCAGAGACACACTAGGAATATGAAGGAGCACTATAGTCAAGTCATCCAAGTCTTTGATTTCATCAGAAATTCTCAGTCACTTTTGGATCAGCTTAGGTTGTCTCTGAATAAATCCAGAAGGAGTCATTTATTTACTAAATATTTATTGGTGAAACCCTATGGTACTTCCCTGCCATGTCCTCCGCCTGCCTTGTGTCTAAAAAATATTTAGCCAAGGAATAAGTTTAGTCAGAAATGTGAGAAAATGCAGAAATAAAGGGAAACAGTCCAACAAGACCAAGTAAAAATAGTTTACTCATTAAACATAGTTGAGGATCTCCTCAAGGGCTATAGATAATATTCTGAGCCATATCCTGTGACCTGTCTATTAGATACTGAAACCTCCACCAGGTGGAAGAAGTTAGCTACATGATGACTAGACTATAGCCATGACACAAGCTGCCACACTTCTAAGAACTGGCCTCAAGAAAATGGGAAAAAGCTGACCATGGAACTGAAGATTAACTCTACTTTAAGCAATCAAGATGATGCTGATCAGACCACTGATGACCAAATTCAAAATGACTGTCCGAGATGACTGTGCTATTTCTGAATGTAGCCCCTTCCCTCTGTCTATAAAAGCTCTTGCCCACTGGTTGGCAATAGAGGGGGGAATCAGTCTTTGGATAGGAGTCTGCTCCCCCTGCAACCCTCCTGAAATAAATCAAACTTTCCTTTCCACCAGCCTTGCCTCTTTATTGGTTTTTGAGTGGCGAGAAGCCAGACCCCACTTTCAGTTACATTGAGACCTAGGTGGCAAGCACTGTGCCAAGTACTGGGGAGAGAAAGAAGAGTGAGGTAGATGCCCCATGCTTGTGATACCCTGCCTGACCTTCAGATCATTCTCTGCCCTGCTCTGTACTCTCAGGAGGCTGATCCCAACAGCTGGAACAACAGGCCTCCCTGGCCTATGGATTCTGGCTGGGTCAAGTCAAAGAGGTTACCAGCAGATGATCAAGGGTGAAGGAGAGAAAGACTGGGATGTTTCTTTCCTGTCTTCCCCATCACCCATCCCGGTTGGGCAGGGACTGTTTCTTCTGCTCTTGACCACTGCTCCTGCCCGGCAGACCCTCTGCTAAGTCTCCAGCTCTTGCTGGATTCTGGTAACTCTTCCCTGCCCTTGCCCTCCAGGCCTGGAAGTGATAACAGTTTCCCACTGTAATAAGACTTTGAATACTTCCTCACCCCTTGTTGGAATGACTCACACTGCCTGCGGTTCTTAAAAGAAAAAGAAAAAAAAAAAAAACCCTTCCTAAACTTTATTCAGTTAAACTCTAATTTGATTAAGTTTACGGTTTCCTGCTAGGTTCCTGACTGACAGTGGTCCTGCCCTCAAGTTGATTACCAAACAAGTCAGTAAGCAGCAGCTATTCAATGTGAACATGACTGTGATGAAAAGTCTAGTTTCTGGCTTCCTGGGTTAGAAATTCACCAACCTGTGGAAGAAAGACCAGAATATGACATGAAAATTATAGCAACAACCAAGGTAAACACTTAGAGATCACTGAACGAAACTGTCATTTCAACCTACGCTTATTGGTTTAGAACCTATCCTAAGTAGGAAATGTGGGGGTAGGATGTTTGAAGAGCATAAAATAGGAGAATGGGGTCCATTCAGTGGGATTAAAAGCTAATATTAATAAAGGTAAATAAACTATAAAAGAAAGACTTGGAGTCACAGTGGGCATATAAACATTTCCCCAATAGCTTCCTCAGTTTTCAAAATCATTTGTAAACTGGAAAATTATTTATATAATGATTAACAAATCATTTTCTGTACATTCTCTCTCATTTATGAAGCAATCCCTAAATCAGGCATGATAAACATGGAAAGATTGCTTTGTTCAAGTCACATGGTGATCCAGCATTTCATTTTGGTGTTTTCATCAAGCACAAAATATTCAGCTGTTGCTTCATTTTCCTCAACTCTACTGCAAGAGAGAAATGAACAAGGCAATTGAAAAAGTGTCCCATGGTACATGTAAAAGGGACTTGTGGTTTCTGATTTTTCTTCCTATTTCAACTATGAACTTGCTCATAACCCTTTGGCCTAGCTAGACAGTGCCAATTTCAGCCTCTTTCCAAGTCCTTCAGAGGAAACCAGTCCCCAGGGGATCTTTTTTTATACTCTTATTTAAGAATCTGTATGCATTTATTTAAGAAACACTATTGTATGTCTGTTCTTGTTAGCCTCTCCTTTGGCAGCTGGAGACAGACACAGAGACTTGTGAGGGAACAAACACACACAGAATATGACAATCTGACATGGCACACACAATGACCAACTCACTTAGGCTATTGAGAGAGCAGAGAGGCGCTGAGGTCAGAGGAAGTGTTCTTGAGAAGTGAAGACTAAAATGAATCCTAAAGGAGATCCAGGAATTTGCTAGGACGAGGGAGCAAATTGGGGGGATAGTCTAGAACAGGAATAGCCAGAGAAAGCAAGCAGGAAAAAGACACCCAAACATGGTGAGTGCAGGAGAAACCCAAGCATTTTAGTGTTGCCAGAGTGTGGTGGGAGGGAGGGCCCTCCAGGAAGGGGCCTTAGACTCATGTTCATGTCCAAGAAGCAAAGTGAAGTTCTGGAATCACTTGTAAGTAAAGGAGCGGCTTGTTCAGATTTGCTCCTTGGCTGTCTCATTCTGGAGACGGTGGAAAAGACAATTCTGAGGGGAATAAGACAAGAGGCAGGGTATAGGGAATTTCCCAAAGCTCTCTCTGTAATTACCTTAGAGGAAGATAATAGGATATCAAAACATTTCTCTTTAAGTAGGTAATTTCCCAAAGATTAGGGAAAATGAAGTTACACAGTTTCTGTGTTTTGGTTGAGTACATTCATCCCTTGATATCCATGGGGAATTCGTTCCAGTACCCACTGTGGATGCTCAGATTCCATCATCTTCCTTCCATATCCACATGTTTGACATCCAAGGATATGGAGGGCTGACTCAGAAAACCTACACTTAAAAACTCAGTAAATCAGCAACTTCGCTGGTGGTCCAGTGGTTAAGACTTCACCTTCCAATGCTGGATGCCAGGAATCTAAGATCCCACATACCTCCTGGCCAAAAAAAAACAAAAGCATAAAACAGAAACAGTATTAAATGGCTTACATCAAAACAACAATAAACCCAAAGTCAGTAAATCAGCAACTTCACTGGTGGTCCAGTGGTTAAGACTTCACCTTCCAATGCTGGATGCTAGGGACCTAAGATCCCACATACCTCCTGGCCAAAAAAAAACAGAAGCATAAAACAGAAACAGTATTAAATGGCTTACATCAAAACAACAACAACAAACCCAAACTTAGTAAATCTAACTAAAACAATGCCATAATTCCCAAAGTATCACTAAGCTTGTTTTTGGTAAAAGATTAAGCAGTTAAGTCCATGGTATTTAGACTCAATCTTGGTTTTCAGGGGAAATAAACCAGTGAAAGATAAATCTACTTTTTAAGTGAAAGGGAGCAATAAGTTCTTGCTCTGATAGGAAGCTCTCACACCAGCGAGGTCTGTCAATCGAGTGCACCTGAGCTCGGCATTCCCCCCACCCTTTTCAGGTGATGTCCGTTCCTCTCACACTCGCCTAACAGGAGTCAACCAGGGTGGAAGCCGAGCTGCTCCACAGTGAATAGGCCTTCAGTCTCCACCCTGCACTTCCTGTCCACGCGGAGGCTGTGAAATATCCTGCTCTGAGCCTCAGATAAGAGAACGTAGTACAAGGAGGTTGGTGCCACTTCCTACTTTGCTCTCAAAAGGCTTTTTGGTATTTTAAAGAACAGGAAAAGAGTGCTCATTGTGAGCCTTCCTGTGGATGAACTTGGAGGATCTGGACAAGTCTGTTCAAAGCTGTACTGTAACATGAAGGGACTCGTGTTGATGTTTTTTGTAGGAATTTGGGCAAGAGATGAGGGAACAAATCACAAACTGGGGAAACTTGGTAGTAGGGAAGAGGGCAAGGGAATTGATTGGTTCATGGTTTCGGAGGTAAAATCAAGAGGTCTTAATAAATCATTTGCTGTGGAAGCTGGTGAAAGGGAAGATTCCAGCAAGAGGCATGGCTTTTGAGTTTGAGTGGATGGTAGGGCCACAGACCGAAGTGAGGAACCAGGAGGCAGATCAACTTTGGAGAAAACGAAGGGTTTAGTTTTGGCCGTGTTAGTTTGCATTGCCCATGGAGTAGTGAGGTGGTTATTCTCAGGAGGTAGAGACAACCCATATGAGCGTGGTCAAAATGCCAGGCTAGTCTCAGGGTAAAGTAATCGGGATATAGACGCTCAGGGATATTTCCTTGCGTAAATTAAAAAAAAGAGAAAAATATTCTTGGTTAAAAGGGGAGAGACCTCATGCAGGAGGCCTCCTAAGTGTGGTGTGGAGACTTCTGGGGATGGCTAGGTGTTTTCTTTCAGGGCCTGTTGCTGTGCCTACAAGCACTGCCTGATGCACCGACACCAAAGGAACGGGCTTGATCTTCTATGAAAGTCCTAAGTCTGGTGGCTGGGGGCCGGTTGATCCTCTGAAATATACGTCCAGTGTAGGGAAGTTGCCCAGTTTCTTCATTTTTACTCTATAATTAGAGGAAATCATTTGGATGAACTGAGATATTCAAAGCAACGAGAAGAAAAAAATAGATATTAATATCCTTCACACAAGATAAACTGTAGAATTTGGGGAAATTGGCATTCTTACAAAAAAACATGTTATGATGATCATTTGTTTCAAAGGGACAACAGCCCAGATTAAGCTAGAATTCTGCCACACCAAGCTCCTAGAAGCAGGTAGAGGTGAAATAGGGCCTCTCGGTACGGCCAGGGCTGAGTTCCTGATGAGAAAACTGTGTTCTCTCTTTCTCTGCGTAGTGTTCATTGGGCATAGAATGTTTTACTAGGTACTGTTTCAAGAAAAAAAAAAAAAATTTAGCACAGTTTCTATCTTCTAAAACTTTGCAAGTATAGTGGGTTGAATTCTCAGAGAAAAGACATAATTCATTTCTCTATAGCCTGTTGGGTGACTGGCAACGTCAGAAGAGTGGTAGAAAGAATTACAGGAATCTAAGGCTGATTGGTGAAGGGAATCCAGTTCTGTGAGGGAGTCCGAAACAAGAAGATGAATAAAATAGATATGCATGAAGGAGGTGAATATGGCAAGCTAGTTTATGAGGCCTCGGTCAGCTAATTGTTCCAGAGGAACAGAAAAACTTTTTGATACAGAGAACAGTGAGAAATAAAATGCTGATGGGAAGAATTTTGCAGGTTGGAGTTAAGGTCATGGGGAAAGAGTATTCCTGGAAAAGCTATGTCTATTTATAGCCATTTTCTTCTTCTAAGTAAAAATCATTTAGTGTTAATCTTGGTAATAGCTAAAGCATGTTCTTTTCTGGACAAGTGTGTATAAAAGCTGACTATTGAGATAAATATATAAAAGTCTTCATAAGGAATCAGCATTTAGAATATTATTAATGTTTTGAGGCCATTCTGACCTGTTCTCAGTTCCCAGTAGGAAATGGTCAATTTTTCCATTTTACTGGCCTTTGGATATATGGTTCCTCCAGCTGGGAGAATTCTGCCCCTCTCTTCATGGGGCCTGTTCCAGCTCATCCTTCAGATGTGAGCTTAAATTGTACCTTCTCAGAATGGCCCTACAAGATACCGTATAGAAAGTTGGAAGATTCCTTCCTTCCATTTTTTTTTCTCTAACACAGTACTTTAGTCACTGCCCTACTTAACACATCATGTGTTTAAGTGATATATTTGTATGTTTATTTACTTTCTTATTAAGTGGGTGTCTTGCTACACTCTATGCTCTGTGAGGGCAGAGATCACATCTGTTTTACTCACCACCATGAGCTACGTGTTTACCTAACTCATTGCTTGGTATGTGGTTGAAATGAAAAGAAAAATTGCATAATAAATTAATACTTTTCACTCATGATTTAAGTAGATAAAATCGTAAATTATTTTTTAAACAAGAAGTTGGATATTTATTTAACATTCTTATAGCTATTTCTTTAATCCTCTTATTTAACAGCCAAGAATTCAGTTTGATACTGTTTCATGGCTTTGTTGATTAGAAATGAAAAATACATAAAAACTATCCATTTCCTGATCTCTCCTTAGGACCAGCTTTTTTTGTGATATGAAAAACTGCTTGTAGGCAGGTTTCCCTGGGAAGAGTGAAGAAGGTCTTTCTGTTCACTCTTTGGCCATGGCAAGCTCAGAAGTGAGAAATGATTTCACAAAGTTTCATAATAAGCACTAAAAATATAAAATTGTGACATATACAACATTTGAAAAAATAAAATTTATAAGAAACTCTAGGCATAAAGTGGAGTTTATTTAAAAAGCTGGTCTGAGAGAGATAAAGGCTTATTCCTTTTTAGATTCATTTCTTCTGGTGTAACTATATTTGTATATAACTTTAGATATCCTTGCGTAACAAGTTTTCTCAAAATTTGAGGTAAGGGTCATAAACATTAATATACTTTATGTATTTTTCTGGTTAAAAATGCTTTTGGGAATCAATTTTCCTTCATTAGGTGTTTGGGTTGTAACTGTAGATGTTTCCAATGGATGAGGGAAGTCTCTGAATGGTTCTTAGGTGGAGAGTGTGTGTGTGTGTATTGTGTATATACATATACACAATATACACATATTGTGTATTGTATATATTTTCTAATATGTATATATTTTCTAATAGATTGTAACTCTAAGTGCTTTGAGAATTGCCATAGATGAACAGCTGCTGATGAAGGTACTTCACAGAGGAATTTAATATACCTTTTTAGATATTTCTGCTGTTTTTTGTTTTGCTTTGTTTTTCAAATCTAGATTAAGCGTAGATCAAGAAACTGGCAAAGGAAAGAAATTTTACTCCTTAGGTTCAAGCCACTTTTCATTGGGAAATACACATCATGTAAAAGTAAATACTCTTAAATACATAGACTTTTGTGCAATCTTCCAAGACAGGAATGTACCAGCTGTATTGTAACCTTATATTGAAACCTCCAATTTCTGTTGTACTCACATTACTTACTTTTCTTACAAAGTATTTCATATATTTCATATAAGTGTCTTAATGCTTTACGCATAGAGAATAAAAGTTTTATAATAAATAGAACTACCCTCTTAAAAAATCACCACAAAACACTTTATAAAATCTTTAAATTTTATTAAGAATTAAGTATATTGTATATATAGATACAGGGCTTCCCCAGTGGCTCAGAGGTAAAGAATCCACCTGCAATACAGGAGACGTGAGTTCAATCCCTGGGTCAAGAAGATCTCCTGGAGGAGGAAATGACAACCCATTCTTGCCTGGAGATATGGACAGAGAAGCCTGGTGGGCCATGGTGTCACAAACAGTTGGACACGTCTTAGCAACTAGACAGCAAAAATGTAAATAGATATGGCAAGCTGTGCCAGTATGCTGCTAAGTCGCTTCAGTCGTGTCCGACTCTGTGCGACCCCACAGACGGCAGCCCATTGGGCTCCGCCATCCCTGGGATTCTCCAGGCAAGAACATTGGAGTGGGTTGCCATTTCCTTCTCCGTGCCAGTATAGATATATACAATTAAAACATTATTTTGTTAAATGGAGTCATTACTAAGCAAATCGGGACTAGGGACTGCTTTATTGAACTATTAGGATATATTGTAATATATATATTACACTGTGATTGTAGCTGAACTTGTATGTTTAACAGTATCATCACTTCTGTCGCTCAGTAGTCTGACTCTTTGTAACCCCATGGACTGCAGCATGCCAGGCCTCCCTGTTTATCACCGACTCCCGGGATTTACTCAAACTCATGTCCTTTGAGTCGGTGATACCAGCCAACCAACTCATCCTCTGTTGTCCCTTTCTCCTCCTGCCTTTAATCTTTCCCAGCCTCAGGGTCTTTTCCAAGGAGTCAGCTCTTCGCATCAGGTCACCAAATTACTGGAGCTTCAGCTTCAGCATCAGTCCTTCCAATGAACATTCAGGACTGATTTCCTACAGGATGGACTGGTTTGATCTCCTTGCAGTCCAAGGGACTCTCAAGAGTCTTCTCCAACACCACAGTTCAAAAGTATCAATTCTATGGCACTCAGCTTTCTTATAGCCCAACTCTCACATCCACACGTGACTATTGAAAGAACCGTAACTTTGACTAGATGGACCTTTGTTGGCAAAATAATGTCTCTGCTTTTTAAAATGCTGTCTAGGTTGGTCATAACTTTCCTTCCAAGAAGTAAGCGACTTTTAATTTCATGGTTGCAGTCACCATCTGCAGTGATTTTGGAGCCCAAAATAAAGTCTGTCACTGTTTCCACTGTTTCCTCATCTGTTTTCCATGAAGTGATGGGACCAGATGCCATGATCTGAGTTTTCTGAATGTTAAGTTTTAAGCCAACTTTTTTACTCTCCTCTTTCACTTTCATCAAGAAGCTCTTTAGTTCTTCTTCACTTTCTGCCATAAGGGTGGTGTCATCTGCATATCTGAGGTTACTGATATTTCTCCCAGCAATCTTGATTCCAGCTTGTGCTTCATCCAGCCCAGGATTTCTCATGATGTACTCTGCATATAAGTTAAATAAGCAGGGTGACAGTATACAGCCTTGACATATTCCTTTCCCAATTTGGAAATAGTATTATGAAAAGACATATTTTCCTGAAATATTCATGTATGCTGACAAATCTCTTATACTATGCTTTTCAGTTTCATCTAGTTATAAAACGATTCTTAAAGTTAATCACTTAAAATGTGCTCCTCGCTTGTACCCTCCCTTTCACTATTTCTTTCCTAATCAAGTAACTTACATTATGCAATGAACTGTTTTCAAAACCTAATTCAACTTATTTTGTAACAAGTGCTTTTTAAAAATATTTACATTTCAATCCAAAAAGAATGGTTACAATGTGTTAAAGGCTATCCATAAAATTAATATTAGTGTAGGAAATACATGTGTCATATCTTTATGGCTAAATCTGCTGGGTAAAATTCTTTTAAAAAATCTTTATTCCAACATAAAAATCCAAGTGTGTGTGTGTGTCTGTGTGTGTGTGTGTCTGTGTGTGTATATATATATATATATGTACTTGATATATATGTACTTATATGTATGTTATATATTACGTTGGAGAAGGAAATGGCAATCCACTGCAGTATTCTTGCCTGGAGAATCCCATGGACAGAGAAGCTTAGTAGGTTACAGTCCACGGGGTCGCAAAGAGTCGGACACGACTGAGCGACTTCACCTTCACCTTCACCTTCACCTCATATCTTTATGGCTAAATCTGCTGGGTAAAATTCTTTTAAAAAATCTTTATTCCAACATAAAAATCCAAGTGTGTGTGTGTGTCTGTGTGTGTGTGTGTCTCTGTGTGTATATATATATATATATATGTACTTGATATATATGTACTTATATGTATGTTATATATTACGTATATACAATCTTAAAATATATAATTTTGGCTTTAGAACATGTAAGTTAAAAATTTTAATATTGTTGACCCAAGAACCCTGCTAATTCCCAGGTGCTCATAAGACACTGAATGTTTATTTCATGAAGGCTATATATCTTCATATATATATCTGTCTTCATACTTGTGCTTCTGCTTGTATTTATGAAACAGATCCATGGTCACAGCAGATAAAGTGTAAAAAGGAAAGGTCCAGGTGACCATCATACAACATAGACCTTCTGTCGCCTAGAACCTCAAAATGTCAGGACAGTTTGAATGCTGAAATGTAAAATGACAGTTTTTAGTGATTTGTTTCCATACCTTCCAAACAAAAACATTTCATGCAATTGTCCTTCCTGCCTGACTTAGGAAACTTCAGGTCAGTTCTGCTATTGGAAATCCTTCCAGGCCTGAGGTCTCCACCATTCATTTTCTTTCTGTGGGTCTCTGATATGAGTATCTAAGCTGATTCTTGAAGCATCAGTACAATTGCAAAAGCTGACAAGAGTAAAGGGATTTCCTGAAGGGAAAGTCTGAAGGAAAAGGATGAATAAGGCTATGAAGATGTGAACAGGAAGGGTTATCCAGTGAGCTTAGACTTCTGGGTGTCTAGGAGAAAATTTCAGTTCAGTTCAGTTCAGTCACTCAGTCATGTCCGACTCTTTGCGACCCCATGAATCGCAGCACACCAGGCCTCCCTGTTCATCACCATCTCTCGGAGTTCACTCAGATTCACGTCCATCGAGTCAGTGATGCCATCCAGCCATCTCATCCTCTGTCGTCCCCTTCTCCTCCTGCCCCCAGTCCCTCCCAGCATCAGAGTCTTTTCCAATGAGTCAACTCTTCGCATGAGGTGGCCAAAGTATTGGAGTTTCACCTTTAGCATCATTCCTTCCAAAGAAATCCCAGGGCTGATCTCCTTCAGAATGGACTGGTTGGATCTCCTTGCAGTCCAAGGGACTCTCAAGAGTCTTCTCCAACACCACAGTTCAAAAGCATCAATTCTTCAGCGCTCAGCCTTCTTCACAGTCCAACTCTCACATCCACACATGACCACAGGAAAAACCATAGCCTTGACTAGATGGACCTTAGTCGGCAAAGTAATGTCTCTTCTTTTGAATATACTATCTAGGTTGGTCATAACTTTTCTTCCAAGGAGTAAGCATCTTTAAATTTCATGGCTGCAGTCACCACCTGCAGGAGAAAAGTAGGTGAGTGCTACTCCCTGGCTTTATCCCCAGAGCCTAGCACAGAGGCTGTGATAGGGTGGGTGCTAAATTCTTAGCTGTTAAATGACTCGATATATTAACAAATAAAAGTAGGTTGTGGTCTAATATTAAAGGCTTTCAAAACCATGCTAAGGCATTGATATTTTGGGGCAACTTGAGTTTTAGCAGTTTAGTGAAGTTCTGGCCAATATGGTAAAATATAGTAGGCAGGAGACCTATTATCACACGACTGTGTTAACATGGTCAGCGAGAGATAACTGAATTTAACGAAGGTAACAACTGTGCGAAATGAGAGCAAGCACGCCTGTGTTCACTGCAGCACTGTTTACAATAGCCAAGAGGAAACAACCTGTGTCCATGAATGGATGAATGAAGTGTGCGTGTATGTATAGTGGAATATTTAGTCATAAAAGAATTAAATTTTGCCATTTACAACAAAACGGATGGCCTCAAGGGCATTATGCTAAGTGAAATGAGTCAGTCAAAGACAAATGCTATATGATCTCACTTGTATGTGGAATCTAAAATAACAACAACTTCATAGATATAGAGAACAGATTCAGTTCAGTTCAGTCACTCAGTCATGTCCGACTCTTTGCAACCCCATGAACTGCAGTATGCCAGGCCTCCCTGTCCATCACCAACTCCCGGAGTTCACTCAGACTCATGTCCATCGAGTCAGTGATGCCATCCAGCCATCTCATCCTCTGTGGTCCCCTTCTCCTCCTGCCCCCAATCCCTCCCAGCATCAGAGTCTTTTCCAATGAGTCAACTCTTCACATGAGGTGGCCAAAGTATTGGAGTTTCAGCTTTAGCATCATTCCTTCCAAAGAACACCCACGACTGATCTCCTTTAGAATGGATTAGTGGTTGCCATAAGCAGGAGTATGGCATGGTAGAAATAGGTGAAGGAAATCAAAAGTTAAAAAAACAAATAAGGAAACAAAACCTAATCTTCAAGGATCAGAAGAAAACACACTTTAGAAAGCACTTTAAAAACTATAAAGTAAGGAAATTTTGTGGCAATACTTGAAGAAGTGAGGGGGTTTGTGACAAAATAAAAATACCTAAGATGAAATCAATCTATTAAGAAATCAAAGTACAGAGGTTTTAAAAATTGGTTCTATAGGACAATGACACAATAAGTTTATGAATAAGACTTATTCTTTTTGTAAGTCTATATCAATCTTGCTACATAAAATAATATAAAATATGAAGGAAACATACATTTATAAATATTAAAATTAAAAAGTAGCCTATGAGGAGAAGACAAAATAACCATAAAAAAGCAGGTACCTTTGTCCTGAGTTGAGCAGTTCAGATCTTTTATTGATTTTTTTTAAAGCTAAATCATGTGTTATCAATTGGTCCAGGTCAAATTTCTTTTCCAGGAAATCAGTCACTAGTTTTGGAACATAATCTCTGCTTTCCCAACGTGTAAATAAGCACACGTGTTCTCTTTAGACTTTACTAAATGATTTTTATATTTTATTATCTTATATTTGTTCCTTCTCTCTTTTGCACTGTTACCTTGACCCTGGGTCATACTGTTCTCAGCAGCACACAACGGAACTGCATTTCTCCCTTCTTAAGAAACAAAGGGAGAAACCCCGTGAAAAACCTTTCTTGCCCCCACATCTTCTAGCTACCCCATATCTCTTCTCCTTTTACAGAAAAACTACTTTACAGGAAGAATTGTCTCCAGTTCAGTGTTCTGAGTTCCACTTCCTTTTCTCGTATTTTCTCTTGAGCCCACTCAGTACCTGGCTGCTATAGCTTTTGTCAAGGTCACCAGACACATAGACTGTGGTCAGTGTGAGGCCAAGACTTTTCTCTTTCCACAGTACCTGGGATACAAAAAACGAGAGGCCAGTTGGTACAGATGAGATTCTTCAGAGAGGGCTCCTTAGAGAGAATAAGACTAGTTGAGAAATAAACAAGAAGAGATATAAGTTGAGCTTCCTCACTCTGACTTCATCACTCTGTGTGATGTGGGGATATTATGGATTATTGACAGATTAGAAGTAGAATTCATGTATTCACTGAATGTCTTTTGAGTATATGCTAAGTACCAGGTGGCTTCCCTGATGGCTCAGATGGTAAAGAATCCACCTGCAATGTAGGAGAGGTGGGTTCAATCCCTTGGTCGGGAAGGTAACCTGGAAAAGAAAATGGCAACCCACTCCAGCATTCTTGCCTGGAGAATCCCATGGACAGAGAAGCCTGGCAGGCTACAGTCCATGGGGTTGCAAAGAGTTGGACATGACTGAGTGACTAACACTTTCACTTTAAGTACCAGGTACCATTTCAGAGACTGGAACATGATGGGGGCAAAAAATGCCCTGTCCCTCATCTCAGGAAGAACAGGGAGCCCAAGAATCCTCTCCCTTTAGTTCAGGGAGACTGCCAGTAAACAAATATTGTAGAGTACATCATCAATGTCAAGAACGAAGGGCCAGTAGGTTGTGCAGAGGCCGAGGCTAGGCAGGTGGGGAGGGAATGTGATTTTTTAAAGCTTAGGGAAGGCCAGTCTGATAGGGTGACATCTGAACAAAAACATAAAGGACAGGAACTATCCAGAAATCTTGAGGTAAAGAAGTTCAGGGAGAAGGCAGAGTAATTATAAAGGTGTTGAGGTGAAGTGTTGGCCAGTGAGAACAGTCAGAGGCCAGTGTGTCAAGAACAGAATGAGAGCAGTAGTGGCAGCCGGGGTCAGAGGGCCGGATCATAGGGGGCCTTTNGGTAAAGAAGTTCAGGGAGAAGGCAGAGTAATTATAAAGGTGTTGAGGTGAAGTGTTGGCCAGTGAGAACAGTCAGAGGCCAGTGTGTCAAGAACAGAATGAGAGCAGTAGTGGCAGCCGGGGTCAGAGGGCCGGATCATAGGCGGCCTTTTGGCCATTGCATGTTTGAGATTTTATTCTGAGTGAGAAAGGAAGACATTAGAAGTGTTTGGGAGAAGGCTGACCTGATCAGATTTCCCTTCTAATAGTCTCACTCTCTGGCTGCTCTGTAGGGAATACTCTAGGAGACAAAGGGCAAAAGCAGGGAGACCACTGACCAAGTCATTGATGTCATGCAGGAAGAGGTGATGGTGACTCGGACGAGTGATGGTGCTGGTCAGAAATGATCAAATCCTGGGTGTACTTTGAAGGTAGAGACAACAGGCTTTGCTAAAATACTCATGGTACAAGAGAAAGAGCATAACCCAGGGTTTGAGGCCTGATTAACAGGAATGATGGAGTCGTCATTTATTGAGATGGGAAGGTTTGGGAGGCAGGAGTGGTTTGAGGCAGGTAAAGTTCACTTGTCTACCAACTATCCAAGTGGACATGCCAGGTAGGCAACCTTTATATCTTCAGGTCTAGGCTGAAGATATAAACTTAAGTGTTATGGGTAGAGTGTATTTAAAGTCTTGAGACCACAGGAGATCACTGTGGAAGGAAGTGTAAATAAAGAGGAGAAGAGGACTGGGCACTGAACCTTAGAACACACCAAAGTTAGAATCTTAAGGATGTAGGGGACCCAGCAAAGATTCCTAGAAGGAGTGACCAATGAGGAAGGAAGAGGAGGAAGAATAAAGGAGAAAGAGGAGGAAGAATTAAAAAAAAAAAAAACCAGGATTGAGTTGACTATTGTCTGTGTCAGTCTTTCTGTGTTAATTTCAATCATCCCCATAAAATGGGACAATCCCTTTTATTTTGGCTTTAGATCCAGAACTTTCTGTTGATGCTATTTAGTGAATCAAATAAATTCTATTTTTCATACACATTCTCATGTATGTAGAAAATAATAGATTAAATCGGAAATTTCTGTTCCATAAAATCATCCCAACAGGGAGTGCTGGGGCCTCTCATTCAGGCCTTTGGAGAACTTGAGCTGCAGATGCTAATACTAAAAATACATCCGCCAATACTAGCACTAAATCAGGGTAGGGGGATTATCTTTTGTATCATCATGGCCACAGTCTCATTTTAGATCACTTCATATCCATTCTTGGAAGAAAGACTTTTCAGGGAGGATACGATGAGAAAACAGACTTCTCTCATTGTAAACAGGGTTAAAACCACACTCTCAGGCTGGAGGCTCTGTTGTTTTTACCTTCAAAAATGCATCCCTTCCACATGCGTCCAGTGGGTGTAAGTGAGCATCT
Source organism: Cephalophus harveyi (assembly GCA_006410635.1). Classification (NCBI taxonomy): domain Eukaryota; kingdom Metazoa; phylum Chordata; class Mammalia; order Artiodactyla; family Bovidae; genus Cephalophus; species Cephalophus harveyi. The sequence continues at coordinate 449,728 of SJYT01050952.1, read as the reverse complement.
TGGCTGATGGAGGAGCCCCTACCACCACGTTGACCACTTAGTTCTTATTGCAGATGCAAAGGCATCAATCCAAGTTTAGAATGAAGGAGAATGTTTATTTCTCATCTCATGTTATGGACTCAGAAATACCCTACATACATTGTGGTTCTAATAGTTGATTTATTTTCCAAGTCATGAAGTAAAACTAGGCCCACATGCCTTTTGCTTTATGCTTACTTTAAAAAATTCTCAACACAATTTTAGTCACAACTTAAACTTGTTCGTACATTTGACTTTTAAGGCAGAAAGTAGAAATTAATGTGGTCAATGTTCATGGCATTTTCAGTTTACCATGGACCAAAATGCAGGGGGAAATTTCCTATATTTTCAGAACAATATCACCACCTGAGAAGGTTTAGAAAGCCATTTGAACTAAACTAAATCAAATTACCTATACTGAATCAATTGACCCAGTTTTTTATTTTATTTTATTAAACTTTAATATGAAAATTAAATCAAATGTTAAAATGTAGGAAAAAGGAATCCCTTTTTTGGTTGCATCTCTGAGACTAATCCCACATTTGCTGGTCAACCGCACATTAACTATTTGTTAATAGTTTTTCTGAATACTTGATGGTAACAGGCAGAAAGGATAGGGGTCTCCAAACGGAGGAAATAGCCTGCAAGTATCAGACATTTTTATTTCTCTTAAGCGGCAGGAGGAAACAAACTAGCGATAACCTCAGATATGCAGATAACACCACCCTTATGGCAGAAAGTGAAGAGGAGCTAAAAAGCCTCTTGATGAAAGTGAAAGAAGAGAGCGAAAAAGTTGGCTTAAAGCTCAACATTCAGAAAACGAAGATCATGGCATCCGGTTCCATCACTTCATGGGAAATAGATGGGGAAACAGTGGAAACAGTGTCAGACTTTATGTTTGGGGGCTCCAAAATCACTGCAGATGGTGACTGCAGCCATGAAATTAGAAGACGCTTACTCCTTGGAAGAAAAGTTATGTCCAACCTAGATAGCATTTTCAAAAGCAGAGACATTACTTTGCCGACTAAGG
>SJYT01050952.1:419730-447305 GCA_006410635.1 Cephalophus harveyi | reverse complement strand
CAGTGACTATATAACATCCAGCTAAAGACTAGCAGGGGGGCACTCTTTCTGCCCCCTTCTGATGTCTATGTCAGAAGCTTTCTCTATCTCCTTTATACTTTAATAAAACTTTATTACACAAAAGCTCTGAGTGATCAAGCCTCGTCTCTGGCCCCGGATTGAATTCTTCTCCTCCGGGGACCAAGAATCCCGGCGCCATGATTCAACAACAACCTTTCAATAGGTTGTAGCAATAGATGTTATTTATTAGATACCCATGTTCATTAAAGTATCATCTGGAAATCAGCAGACCCTAACAATATCCAATGTTGCATGTTGACTGTGTAAACGTGGTATTGGTTGCTATGTAACAATTCTAAGTGACACCAGGGAAGGGGAATGACAACAGCGGTAAAGACTACTTAATCCTAAGGTGCCAAAAGTATTAGAGCGAATTTAGGCTACTGCTCAATTGGGAGCAGAATTGATTTTGTCCCATATTGTCCCATATTGCAGTTCTCCTTTCCTACCCTAGCCCAGACTGGGGCTTTCTAGTCCAGGAGATCTGACCTCAGATCTAAGCAGAAGCCGGGTGCTACTGACTGCCACAAGGGAGGCATATTTTAGAGAACTGAGGGCTTCTATTTTGAGAGAATTCAGATAAGAGACAGAGAAGGCACTTGCAACCCACTCCAGTACTCTTGCCTGGAAAATCCCATGGACAGAGGAGCCTGGTAGGCTGCAGTCCATGGGGTCACGAAGAGTCAGACATGACTGAATGACTTCACTTTCACTTTTCACTTTCATGCATTGGAGAAGGAAATGGCAACCCACTCCAGTGTTCTTGCTTGGAGAATCCCAGAGACGGAGGAGCCTGATGGGCTGCCGTCTCTGGTGTCGCACAAAGTTGGACACGACTGAAGCGACTTAGCAGCAGCAGCAGCAGATAAGAGGAAGTAAAGCTCAGGTATAGAGTGAGAAATTGGCTACACCATGGTTTTGAGGGAAGACAGCCAAATTTGGAATAGCCCCTCCACCCATGCCCTTTGCTCCTGCTCTCTTCCCAGAAAGCCAGGCTTACTAATGTTCAAGAGATGTAATCATTGTTGCAAAAAAAAAAAGCCATATATACAAAGCAGATTAATACTTGAGCAATTTGCCCTGATGGTTGACTTCCTCGTAGTCTGGTCACATGAGAGTAGTATGATGTGATACTTAACTTTACAGGCAGACCTGCACGTAAGTTTTCGTGTGGCTTTAGGCACAACTGCTTCACGATTACCAGGTATTTTGCCTAATAGGTAGTTCCTATTAGTAAAGCTATGGAAAATGAGTTTCCCTTTGTGCAATTGAGGTAGCTTGTGTATTGCGTGGCTCCCCTTATCGTGGCTCTTACCATAGTTTCAAGATGCCCAATAACTTCAAAACGGTAGCCCATAGTGTCACCTGTCATTTCTGACAGCACCTCACTGATGGGCTTGGTGAAGTCCTCGGGGCTGATGCACTCAGTGGCTCCTACAGCCATGGCCTTTTCAAATTTGTCTTTGTTGAGGTCAGCCCCAACGATCCTGGATGCACCAGCTGCCTTACCGCCCATGATGACCGAGAGGCCAACTCCTCCCAGGCCAAAGACCACACACATTGAGCCAGGGGTGACCTGTGGGGAGACAAGTCCTGTAAATGCTAGACCTAGGGTAAAAAGGTAGAACCTGCAAAGCATCTCCAATCATAGAACGTGAAATTCAGAAGATCACTGATGAGTTACTAGGACCAAATGACTCATTCTCACGACAGTGCCATAAAGAGAACCAGAAACAGCACAAACCCATGCCAAATTTGGTTTAGATTTGATTTAACCAGCATGTTCTTAGTGATCATAACTGAGTCTTTTGTAAATTATTTTTCATCAAAGTTGAACCTCCATTTTGCAATAGATTATTGATCCATGTATAGCTTCAGGAAGAAAATGTAGTTAAATCAGTTGGGGGATTTTTACCCTGTACTATGTGTTATTAGGGTTTTCCTGGTGGCTCATATGGTAAAGAATCTGCCTGTCATGCAGGAGACCCAGGTTCAATCCCTGGGCTGGGAAGATCCCTTGGAGAAGAGAATGGCTACTGATTCCAGTATTGTTGCCTGGAGAAGTCCAGTGGACTATGCAACCAGCACATAGTCCCTGGGTTGCAAAAAGTCAGATGTGACTGAGCAACTAACACTTTTACGTCATGCTATATTAAAGAAGATTCTAGCCAAAATTCATCTTCCTCCTAGAATACTCTTAATCCTATTACACAGCAGGGAGCAAGGAAACCTGAAAACAGAAAGACCTGTATCTATATATGCATGTGTTTTGAAATGTCTAAACTTATAAGCAGAGATTTATGTGGGTACAGAAAGAGGTGCCATACCCACTCTCCATGAGCTGTAATTTCAGCTGTGGCCTCCCAAGCTCTCAGTTCAGTTCCTGAACTTGGAGCTTTGAAATCCGTGTGGCCATTCTCTCAAATATCATTAATCATTCACTCATCCGACAACATATTTTATTGATGAGTTCTTTGTGGTCAGAAACTAAACTGGGCATGTTCTGCCTTTTCTTGTAATTTCTCTGGTAGTTTTACTAGCACTGTAAAAAAGTAGAATACTAATTTAAACTATATCCAATGTCCCTTCTCTCATCTCTTTCTTGGAATAAATCTGTTTCAACAGCCATATGTATATTTTCCACAAACTCCTCACCTTTTTAGTCTTTCACATATTTGGACATCTCTTTCCTTTATTCATCATACTTTTCCAAGTATTATTTATTGAGTCGTTACTAAGTCCAGGCTCCTTGCTAAGCAGTGCAGGGAACAGAGACTTGGTCCACACCTTCCTGGAGCTTGTGGGCTACTGAAAAGTAAAGGCACGAGAATTTGAGATTTGGGACCATACTATTAATGAAGCAGTCATGTTAACTTGAATAACAGAAAGAGATTCCTGCTTAGATGGAGTGGATAGAAAGAAATAAAGAACTTCTTTGAGCAAGCAGGTGATTTTTTTTTTTTTTTTTTGAGAAACCATTTCAGCTCAATTCAGTTCAGTCGCTCAGTCATGTTCAACTCTGCGATCCCATGAATTTCAGCATGCCAGGCCTCCCTGTCCACCACCAACTCCTGGAGTTCACTCAAACTCACATTCATCAAGTCAGCGATGCCATCCAGCCATCTCATCCTCTGTTGTCCCCTTTTCCTCCTGCCCCCAATCCCTCCCTGCATCAGAGTTTTCTCCAATGAGTCAATTCTTTACATGAGGTGGCTAAAGTACTGGGGTTTCAACTTTAGCATAATTCCTTCCAAAGAACACCTAGGACCGACCTCTTTTAGAATGGACTGGTTGGATCTCCTTGCAGTCCAAGGGACTCTCAAGAGTCTTCTCCAACACCACAGTTCAAAAGCATCAATTCTTTGGCACTCAGCTTTCTTCACAGTCCAACTCTCATATCCATACATGACCACTGGTAAAACCATAGCCTTGACTAGATGGACCTTTGTTGGCAAAGTAATGTCTCTGCTTTTGAATATGCTATCTAGGTTGGTCATAACTTTCCTTCCAAGGAGTAAATGTCTTTAAATTTCATGGCTGCAATCACCACCTGCGGAGCCCAAAAAAATAAAGTCTGACACTGTTTCCACTGTTTCCCCATCTATTTGCCATGAAGTGATGGGACCAGATGCCATGATCTTAGTTTTCTGAATGTTGAGCTTTCAGCCAACTTTTCACTCTCCTCCAGAGAAACCATTTATTTCTCCTTAATTTTTAGATTATATTTTACTAGGATGCAAATCTAAATTGGTAGTCTTTCTGTTTCTTCCCTGGTGGCTCAGTGGTAAAGAATTTGCCTGCAATGCAGGAGACCTGGGTTCAATTTCTGGCTCAGGAAGAACCCCTGGAGAGAGGAATGGCTACCCAGGAATGGCCACCCAGGAATGGCCATCCAGTATTCTTGCCAGGAGAATCGCATGGACAGAGGAGCCTGGCAGTCTACAGTCTATGGGGTCACAAAGAGTCAGGCGCGACTGAGAGACTAACACTTTCACTTTTCTGTTTCTTCCAGTATTGTAACTTTTCCCAACAGGTGATCTTTAAACTGAGAATAATGTTGAGGAAGCAGCCACATAAGGGCTCAATAGATGAGCATTCCAGACAATCAGAATACCTCGTGTAAATATTTTCATGCAAGACAGGGACAGCTCAGCAGGCTTACAGACCTCATGAGAGGCTAGTGTGAGTGGATCATAGTGGGTTAGATGAGATTGTTCCAAGAATGGAAGCTACTGAAGGATTTTTAGCAAAGATGTAATGAAGACCAATTTATGTTTTATAATAATTACTCTGATTTGTAAATGGAGAATTACTGGAGATGGAGAGGAGTAATGAAAACAATAAAAGGAAGTCCATTGCATCCAATGAAGATATGAAGATGGTAGTGAGATGAAGAAAACGGAAAGATTTAAAATATACCTTGTAGGTAAAGTTAGCAGGACTTGCTGCTGGATTGTATATAAGGTGATGGAGAGGGAAGATCAAGGATGAAGAAAATTAGAGTGAGCATAAATATGTCTGGGTGACAGGGAGGAAGAAATTAAGAATTCCATTTGATACATACTCAGTTTGAGATACCTGTGAGATTGTCAAAGGGAGATGTCAGATATGGCATTGGATAAAAGAATTTGGGGTTCAGAGAGAGTACTGGAGATAGAAATTTCAACTCAACTAACATATGGACAATTTTTAAGACTTTGGAGTTGGATGAGACCACCACATACAGGATTGTTTGTGGGAATGGTTTTAGTAGTTGTGAATTGTGTGTTATTTTACCCACTTCTTCTTTTTTTCACTCTCCTCTTTCATTTTCATCAAGAGGCTCCTCAGTTCCTCTGACATAAGCTGAGTCGAAACAATCACTCTTAAGCTTTCACGTTTTCGTACTATATGCTAGCCATTAAAGGTTGCATTTTGTCCCCCCACCTAGCTACTTATTCATACATTGAAGTCTTAACTCCCAGTACCTCAGAATGTGATCTCATTTGGAGATAGGGTTTTTGCAGAAGTAATAAACTTTAAAATAAGGTAATTCAGTTCAGTTTAGTTCAGTCGCTCAGTTGAATAAGGTAATTAGATGGGTTTTAATCCAATATGATTGATGTCCTTATAAAAAGGGAAAATTTGGATAAAAAGACTGGCATAGAAGAAAGGTGATATGAAGAGACATTGGGAGAAGACAGCCAAGGAGAGAGACCTGGAACAGATCTTTCATTCACAGCTCTTAGAAGAAACCAGTCCTGCCAACACTTTGATTTGGGGTTCCTAGTTTCCAGCATGTGAGACAATAAGTTTCTGTTGTTTAAGCCACCCAGTCTGTGGCAGTTTGCTACAACAGCCCTAGCAAGTTAACACCCCAGCATTAATAATTATTTTGTGAAAAAAAGATTAATTTTAGATGTGAATCTAAATTTTAGAAAAGAACCTGAAGGAAATACAGAGGAAACAAAAGTAAATCTAGAGATTTTATTTTCACTTATTCAGAAATAAAATTCTGAATCTGAATTTTTCATTTTCTTCCAGTTGATTTGGCATTGTGTAGAAACAGCCTGCTTATGAGATGCTTTCAAAAGTTTTGTTTTATGAAAAAAATCTTCAGTTTTCCTTTTTTTAAAAAAAAAAAAAGCATTTAAAAAATAAAAGGGAACTAGCCCACCCTGCTTCTTACCTTGCCAATCTTAATAGTGGCCCTGTATCCAGTGGAAAATCCACATCTAGTTAAACAGACTTTCTTAGGAGGAGCTGCATCATCAATCTTAGTTAGCAATGAAAGTTTCATCCACCGCCATGTACTCAGTGAATGTACTGGTGCTCAAGAAATGATAGACTGGCTTGCCCTTGTATGTACATCTGGTGCTGCCATCAGCCAGGACTCCATAACCAGTGATGCTGTTTGATACAGCAAATACTCAGGTTAATTCAATTCAAAAATTAGCACAGGAACAATTAAATGGCATTAGAGAAAAGTGACTGAAACCTACTCTGTCCTTATACAAAGTTGTCATCTGGGTTGCGACAAGCATTGCATTCTCTACACTGAGGCAGAAAGTGGGGGATGACTTTGTCATCCAGAGAGAAAACATGATATAATGTGTTGGTCATTAACATTAAAGGATGAAATAGACGAATGTGAGTTGAGCCCATGCCTTATGCAAGAAGCCTAACAGTAGAGGCATGCCTTGGAGATAACACAGGCTCAGTTCTAGACCATTGTTGTAAAATGAGTAACACAAATTTTTTGGTTTCCCAGTGCATAAAAAGAATCATGCTTATACTATCCTGTAGTCTATTATGTATGCCAAAGCATTGTGTAAAATAGCAGTGTATATATCTTAATTAAAAATTTTGCTATTGGAAAAATGGCACTGATAGACTTGCTTGAGGCAGGGTTGCTTCAAACTTTCAATTTGTAAAAAGAAAAAAAAAGCATTTCCTTAGAAGCATAATAAAGCAAAGTGCAATAAAACAAGGTATGCCTGTATTCTAAAGTTTATAAGCACATCAAATTTGTTTGCTAAAGGTTGAGACTTCGCCAAATTAAATTTCACTCTATACAACCCATTTTCCTTGTGTTCTTTTATCCTCCTAAATTCATTAAGGCTTCTCTAATAATTCCTAGTTGCACTATTTCCTTTGATAGGATAGACAACCCTACTTATCTAGGACTTGTGGCTCAACACTTACACACCTAGTTTCATGTAGTGACTCCTTCTCCAGTGGTGCCTACAACCCCAGTGGCTTCATATCCCACAATCACTGGGAACTTAGACACTATTGCTCCTTTTAATCACATGGGTATCTGTTTGACAGATTCCCATTGCCAACACCTGGGTTCAAAGAAAAGAACATTCACCAACCAGCAAAGAGGTTGTTTTACAGTTGGGAAGGCATTTATTTCTTCCTAAAAAGACTATAATTATTTATGCTGGATGACTGCCCAACATAATAGTCTTGATTCTCAAATTCTGAGCTGAGGATTAACCATCAAACCAAAATCTCTCTCTTTAAGGAATTTATAGTACTGCTGCCTCTGGCTGTATTTTTGAATCTCAGTCTTTTTGAAGTAAACTGCCTGTGAGGGAACTAGAATGCAGTTTGTTACCAGGCACAGAAGTAGATTTTTAGTTAGTTCCTCCTCTTGATGAAAGATAGAGGGAATGGGAATGGTGTGCAGAAGAGAAGTGAGCAAAATTGTGTGTTACCACAGTGCTCAGATAACAAGAGATGGTCAAAGAAAGATGGCAGCCATGACTATTCAATAACCTGGTGATCAAAACAATGGTTAGGCTTTGTCCAAAGGAGTGGGAGGAATGTTCCAGGAAGCTGTCATTTCTCCAGGCACAAATGAGTTCCTTATTCTTTGTGAAAAGTAATCTCAGTATTATTTGATACCCAGAAGATTTTAAAAATATTCAGTAGTCATAATGATTAACCATTTTTATCACTGTGTCAATAAAAATTCAACAAATAAAAGTTATATAGAGCAAATTAGTAGAATTGCTTTTTAATCAATAACTAAGTCATTAATTTTATACCCACTATGGCCTTATCAATTTAAAAAAAAAAACAGAATGAGAGTTAGTAACTGAAAATTGGGAAACATTTCCTTATTTAAGGATCCAACCTCACAATAATGATATATTCAAAGTAGGGGTGATAAAATTTTAGGCTTATATGCACTCTCAGGTGATTTCCTTAATACGGACTTCTTTCGCCTCTGGTGGAGCAACTTGTATCTCCTCAATGGAAAAGGGTTTCTTCTGTTCCCATAGCACAGTCACTTTATGTTTAATAACCTAAGAAACTGGTGAGAGTTATAAACAGGCTCCAACTTTGTCTTTACAGTTATAGACTCTCCGAACGATACAAATCTGGACAGATCACTTTGTAATCCTTAGAGATCATCTTATGTACACCTGTGAAATATGAGGAGTGCAGCCCAGAGATACTAACACATGGTCACAGAACACGTGGTAAGCAGGGCTGGACCAGATTCTGAGGTATACCCTTTCCGGCCCTTTGCATTTTCTCTGCCTGTGCTCACATAATATTTTACTAAACTAGCTTCTTTTGCTACCATTTCAAAGTAACAAAATGTCACCTGTGTATCACTTATTCACAAGAGCAGATTTATAAAACAGAAAATGTTGTTGATATATCTTCAAGAATCTAAACCAGTATTTATTAGCTGTATAATCATGTAGCAGTGGTGAGGATATCAGAAAATTAGCTTGTTTAGAGATGAAGGGAACCATGAACGTCATGATGCATATAGACTGCGAATTCCTGGATGACTGTGTCTTTCCATCTCCTAATCCCTTTTTGTACCCACCCCAGTTCTTGCATCTCATGGGTCTAGATAGGTGAGGTAAAGCTTCTCATCTCTGCTGCTGCTAAGTTGCTTCAGTCGTGTCCGACCCTGTGCGACCCCATGGACATCAGCCCACCAGGCTCTTCCCCTCACAGAAGTGGAAATTAAAGGGTGGAGCATCTCAGTGAAGAGCCTTCGGCTGTTCAACTGGTTTGGGTAGTTATTTAATTAAAGAATTTTGCGGACATTACTGAAATCACAGAAGGGGAGAGAGAGAGATTGTTTTCTTGATTTCCCATCCTCAAATCTGTTTAGGAATTCTAAAAAATATTTTAATTCATTTGCTCAGACACCAAATGAGTTATCAGTTTTCATCTTACTTGTCAACTAATACACCACTTCTAAGATCTACTGCAGTCCATGGGGTCGCTGAGTCAGACACGACTGAGCGACTTCACTTTGACTTTTCACTTTCATGCATTGGAGAAGGAAATGGCAACCCACTCCAGTGTTCTTGCCTGGAGAATCCCAGGGATGGCGGAGCCCAGTGGGCTGCCATCTGTGGGGTCGCACAGAGTCGGACACGACTGAAGCGACTTAGCAGCAGCAGCAGCAAGATCTACTTTAGATGGATAGCTACATGGCTCTTTTACAAGAGATTGGGACGTTGAAAGCCATCAATGATTTTAACATTCACCCTCTGCCTCTCTAAGGCAAACGTCACGGGCACAGTGTTGCTGACTCTATTGTTTTATTCCTGTCCTCTTTGTTGTCATTGTTCAGTCACTCAGTCATGTCTGACTCTTCGTGACCCCATGGACTGCAGCACACCAGGCTTCCCTGTCCTTCACCATCTCCTGGAGCTTGCTGACTCATGTCCATTGAGTCAGTGATGCCATCCAGCCATCTCATCCTCTGTCGTCCCCTTCTCCATCTGCCCTCTATCTTTTCTACCTCTGTCAGCAAGTAATGTCTCTGCTTTTTAATACACTGTCTAGGTTTGTCATAGCTTTTCTTCTAAGGAGCAAGTGTCTTTTAATTTCATGGCTGCAGTCACCGTCTGCAGTGATGACCCCATGAATAATATGAAAAGGGTCACAGTGCAATGTGGTCCAATCTTGACGCTAGAAATTTCACATCACAATCCCACACTAATTCCTGCTGGATTAATAGTTGAGATTTAAAGTCAAACTATAAATATAAAATATATGGAGCATTGAGGAGTTTTTGTGCTTGAGAATGACAGAAAAAAGTCATACTGGAAACATCTAAGAATGAACATTTTGTGTCTTGAGAAGTAGTAAATAGCAGTATGTGTCATTGAAAGTCAATTTATCGAAACATTTTGCTTACCAGAACAATCGGCCAGCTATCCTGAAATTCAGTTATTAATAATGTCAATAGAAGCCACATTTTTCCATTTTTCTTGCTGAAAAAGCTCCCATATGCTGTTTTATCCTGTTTCTACTGGCATTCTCTGAAATCCTAACCCATTGCTCTCCCTCATCCCCCAGGGTATGCTTGCTCAGCAGGCATTTAATTCCCCAAGAAATACCCCCAAGTATTTAATTATGTTAAGATATTCAAGTTCTAACAACCAGACCCACATTATTAGATCATGAGGATACAGAAATGTTCTGCTTACTTTCCTAGCGGTGCCCATTCTGTCATTCTTTTTGTGTTGTATTTCAGTAAACAGACTTTTTCTGCCTGTTGTTTAGCTCAGTTTGCTGTAAATAACAGCATCTTGTGCCTTCCAATAAACGGTCTGGCTCAAAAGGTCTGCCTTGAGTGATATGACTCATGTCTTCAAGACTTCCAATGAGCCATAACCCTCACCCTTGGCAGTTAAGTTTTGAAAAGAAATTTGGTAACCTGCAATGATCAAGCCATGAGCAGAGCTCTAACAAAGACAAGATAGTCAATCCTATTGAAAATGACTGAAAGCTTTCTTATCCATCTTATTTCTGGGGATATAAAAACATATCAGGTGAGTTCAGCTCACCATAACTCAGTAAAAATGGACTGAGTGCTTCTTTAACTGCTCTGCGAGGCCCTGCTGGTTTTAGGGATGTGTGTGTATTTATTGATGTATATTGTATTTATTGATGTTCTAGTAATACTTCACAACACAGAGACTTGATGTAGTTTGTGGAAAACATGTAATTAAACATAAATGAAAACAAGGCCAAGAAAATGTAAAAGATTGGAATAGAAAATCAAAATTAGAAAAGAGGAGTCAAGGATATATAGAACATGGGTATGGATAACTATGGTTTCTAGATATTTGAGGGAACGAAAGATGTGTAAAATTTGTTAGCTCTGCATGTTGACGGACTATGGACTGAGCCTGAATCACCATTACACACAGCTGTCTCGTACAGTTGTATAAGTTGTGCATGGCTCAGAGGCATACAGTGCAGAGGAGAAGGGGAGCTGCAGTCCAGCCTGTATCCGGCTCTCAAATGTTAAGGGTTTTCATTTACTTGGCAAGTGTTTCACTCTTCTGAAGTAGTTGTTTAACTACTTCAAGGGACTTTTTTCTGAAAACAAGATACAATGGAGCTGGGATCTTTGGGATTTACTGACTATTGATAGGAGAATACCCAAGATGGATTTTATTTTTTACACTATTTGGAAGTGCACTGGCACATTCACCTCCAAGTTAATTCATTTTACAAAAAGGAGATTTTGCTCTTGTGGAATCAGTCAGTAGGGCAAGTTTTCCAAGTCTATAAAGCTGTTCAGATCATGAAATATATGTTTAGACAACAGATATGAGCAAAATTTTCTTTTAAAAATCTGGCATAAGCTTTGCCCACAGATATCTCTCTCAGTGTAATATATTAAATGTTGTAGGTCCACCTTAAAATCTACACACCTAATTCAGGATTATGAACTAGAAGGACCTTGTTTATCCATCCTATATGTAGCACTTACATCTGCTAACTCCTGTCTCCCACTTCGACCCTCAACCTCTGTCCCAGTCAGCAATCACGAGTCTGTTCTCCATGTCTGTGGGTCTGTTTCCATATTGTAGTTAGATTCATTTGTGCCAATTTAAGGTTTCACATAGAAGTGATATGGTATTCTCTTTCTTTTTACTTCACTTAGTATAATAATCTCTAGATGTATCCATGGTGCTGCAAGCATCATTAGCTCACTCTTCTTTATGTCTGAGTAGTATTCCATTGTACCTATGTGCCACATCTTTGTCCACTCATATGCCAATATACCTTCAGGTTGCTGCCATGTCTTGGTTATTGTGAATAGTGCTGTTGCGAATACAGGGGTACATGTATCTTTTTGAATTATAGTTTTGTCCAGAATATGCCCAGGAATGAGATTGCTAATATATTTTTTAAAAAAAGAAGAAGAAGAAAGTACATGAAAGAAAAAATATATCAATTAGAATTAGTCATGCTAACTCACTGGACAAATTAAATCCGCAGATAAAAGTATTACCAGTCAATAAGCCTTGACTAGGAGCACCATTTTTTTAGCAGCAAAAGATTGAAGAAACCCAGCATGTCTCACAGGTATTACCAGACAGAGTTAAGAGTTAAGTGAACCAAACATCTATTCTGAGTCTTGATCTTCATTTTTTTTTTTTTTCAGCTTTTTGAGAAGGTTTTTATTTTTTTTTATTTATTTATTTTTTATTTATTTTTTAATTTTTACTTTATTTTTCTTTACAATACCGTATTGGTTTTGCCATACATTGACATGAATCCACCATGGGTGTATATGAGATCCCAATCCTGAATCCCCCTCCCACATCCCACCCCATTTCCTCTCTCTGGATCATCCCCGTGTACCAGCCCCGAGCATCCTGTATCCTGTATCGAACATAGGCTGGTGCTTCATTCTTACATGATAGTATACATGTTTCAATGCCATTCTCCCAAATCATCCCGCCTGAGTCTTGATCTTCAAATCAAAGATGGCAAAGTTTATGTCAGCAACAAAAAGTTGTTTACTTATGAACAAAGGCAAAAGAGTACCAATATGCGAGGGGCCAGCACAAATACGAAGTCCTTACTTGGTAAACTCCCTCGTGTGAAATTCGCTCAGTCATGTCCAACTCTTGGCGAGTCATCCTGGTTTCCAGGACTGAGGGGGTTCCCAGGACACAGGAGTCTCAGTGTTAAAGCCAGGACGGTCCCAGGCAGCTGAGTTGGTCACCCCTGTGCACCGGCATCATCACACAGTCTGTGTAGGTGGTGGGCAGGGTCACGTGAGCTTCAGGGTATCAGCTGTCCTCTCTGAGTCCCGGTTCTTCCCCTCCATCCTCCGTCATGGACCTCAGTCAGGAGTCGGATCACCTAGCCTCACATTGACAGCCGGGGAGTCACACTAGTTAGTGGAGTCAGGAGAACTAGGTCTGACTATCAGCTCTAGCAGTGACTTGTAAGTGCTCGTGATAAGACACTAAATGCTCTGAACTCCCCAGTGAAAGGAAATTATCTGACTTCAGGGCTTGTCATGAAGCTGAAGTGAGGAAGTGTGCAGAGGTGCCCATCAAACTGTGGAACACTCAGTGTATGAAAATTACACTAAGTGATATCCCTAAGGTTAAAAAAGTAGGAAGAGGCCTTTGTGTGCACAGGGAAATGGACCTCTGTTTATTGCTGAATCATTCTTAATAAGCAGAAATAGTTACACAATTGGAATATTCCAAGGCATTAAAAAATCTGCTAGTAACTTAAACCACAATGACTTTTGTTCTGCCTTAGCAAGGCAAACCTGAAGGTGAAATTTCCCTGAAGCCTCTGTGGCTAAAATTTTCAAACACTCCAAACTCAGGTGGTAAGTCAAACAACCAGCTGCAAGCTGAAACTTATCCTTTAATCCTTGAGCTATGCCACGCCAGGCAAGGATGAGGCCAAGCTGGAAAGCGGGATTGAGATGGGGTTTCTGCAGCTTTGCCCTGACAGGCGAAGATTTTGCTAATCCTTTTTCAGGTATGCAGGGCGAGCTCTCAGAACTGCAGTGTGAGATTATGCTTGGCAGTTTCAGAAAATTTTCTTCTGCACGCAGAACCTGAGCAGGGAAAGAATCCTGAGAAGATATTTCATAATAATGCCAGGGCTTCGCATCACTCCAGCGCATCTCCATGTGCTCAGCTCGCCAGCCCAGTGTGCTGGTTGATGAGAATTTCCATTTAAAGAGGTCAGGAATTGTGGGAAAAGTATAAATCTAAGCTGTTTGTCCTGTTGAGCTTCCCTTAAGAATAAAACAAAGCAGATAGGGAAATTGGTTTTGCTATGTGTCAGGCTGAGGACTAGTTGAAAATAATTCTAGAGCACCAAGGCCTGGCAGTGCTTCATTACAGATATGGCCTATGGATTGCTTCTTGCAGAGGATGAACCACAAACTATCACAGCAACAGGAAGGGAGCTGCCTTAGGACAGGAAGGCAGGAGATCGTGGCCTTGGAAGAAAGGCAGAGATGGCTCTGGGAAGCACTACATGGCATTAAGTCAAATTCATTGGTTTCTTCTCCCTTTGCATCTATTTCTAGAGTTCCTTTCAGGGCTTGTCTGGATAAAACATGGAGTAAGAGTCCAGAATATTAGCACCAGAAGTACCCACAGACCACTCCTCTATTGCAAAAGGCCACTGCATATTCAGAAGGAACTCTGCCTGCCATAAGAAGCATTTGGCTCATAGTCAATCAGCTTTTTCTGCAGTTCCACCCAGGCTCTCCTTGTGTTTTAAATTATCATTAAGATGGTTAGAGGGTAGATCCAGGGGAAAGTTGAATCCCATCTCCATGGGTTCCATGGCCTAGGAACTTCTCAGCTTTGCAAGTTCAACAACTTGAATCTATTAGTATGCCTAAGTTTGATTAGATTCTGAAGGCTGATTCACATGAACCACATTCATGACGAATTGATGAACTATATGCCAATTCATCATTTTATCATTTATTAATTTATAATACTAACCACTATAACTTTGAACAGATTCTGCACAAGGAACATAATAGACAGATGTAATATTCAAAATATTTATCAGACCTGAAAGGCATGAGCACCAATTAATCAGAATGGGTCCACAATCCAGTATAATAGATGCCAGCTGGCCTTGGAAATAGAGGCAAGAGTTAATATTTAAGTAACCCACTACCTGCTAGAAACTAATATGTGATCAATTCACTTGGATTTTTAAAATCAAAACCTTACAATGATCCTTTGAGGAAGGCATTTAAAAACTGACTATAGAAGATTTCAGACAATCTGTCCTTGGTTCCACAGGTAATTAGATAATCTGGGTTTCCATGCAGGTGCATGTGTTTCATACTGCAAAAGTAAATACACCTCACCCCATCCCCCTAGTACATTCACACTGGAAGCAAATTTAGATCATATGGTCAGCTAGTGTTGCTATTATAAGAGGAAAGGGATTAAAGGAATTCTTTAAATTCTTAAGATTTTCTTAAGAATGCCAAGATTGTCTCAAAAAAAAAAAAAAAAGAGTTAGACTTGTTTTATTTTGGCTCAGTTGGGCTAGCAAACCTAACCCCTCTGGACCTGCATGGTTATCCTGCATAGGAGAGAGTTGACTGTGTGTCTATGCTTGGCAAGAATGAAGCTAAAATAAAAGTGAGGCATTTAACTCTGGAGCAATGGGCTAAGTACCAATGCTGAGAGTATTTAGAAAACTTTATAGCAACTTGACAGAATAAGTATATATCTATTGAATCTAATAGTTAAAAAAATACAGGCTAGTATTTTCATATCTTTGTTTATTTCATTTTTCTGGTAATTCATTTATATTATATTGTACAAGAGGATCAGTCCATGATGAAGTAGGGGAGGGAAGGTAAGGGTTTTTCACCATAGATGGTTTGGAAAGCACAGCTCGAAACCATCTCTTTGGATAACCTTGGGTACGTATTAGTTGCTCAGTCATATACGAGTCTGTGACCCATGGACTGTAGCCCGCGCAGGCTCCTCTGTCCATGGAATTCTCCAGGCAAGAATACTGGAGTGAGTAGCTGTTCCATTCCTCCAGGGTGTCTTCCTGACCTGGGGATCAAACCCAGGTCTCCTGCATTGCGGGCAGCTTCTTTACTATCTGAACCACCAGGGAAGCCCCTGGATTGCCTTGTGTCATGCTAAAGGCCACACTGTGAGTGAGAGTCTGCCTGTACCTGCTGCCCTTCTGAGGCTGTCATTGGATCCTTTACCATCTTTGGTTTCATTATCAGGGTCAAATGTAACATCCTCAAGGGTTGGCTTATCTTTGCCAGTTTTTCTCAGAGGACATAATTGCAGCACTCTTTCACTTCTATAATACACCTGGAAAAAATGGCAATATGTAAGTATAAATATGAATCTCCACTAAGTGGTAAAAAAAAAAAAGGCAAGACTCAGTTGAGCTTGGAGATTAGCAGTGGGTGCCTGGGTGTCTAAGGCTGACTTGGAGGCTCCTCAGCCAGCTGCACTTCTGGGGGGAAGAGCCCAGGGCATTGTTGACAATCTGTGATCAGGCAGAATCATGGTCATGATTTTCTTTTCTGGTCTGAGGAATGATGGTATGTGACAGGATGGAGCCGTATGGCAGTTCTCACTGAGGACAAGACCCAGGGTTGCATAACATGAGAGAGCCAGTGGCTAAATGAGGTCTGAGCTATCCTGTGGGGGAGCACTAAACTGTGAATAACTCTGCAGCTTGTCCTGGATCATTTCAAATCAAGAAACTTCTGACTTAAAAGCTTTAATTATGCCCCCAATATAGTGAATTTTCTTTTCCTAATTAAAAAAAATCAACAGAGTCTAGGACTTCCCTGATGGTGCAGTGGATATGAATCCACCTGCCGGTACAAGGGACGGGGGTTCAGTCCTCGGTCTGTGAAGATTCCACATGCTGCGGAGCAGCTAAGCCCAGGGACCACAGCTGCTGAGCCTGAGCGCTGCAGCTACCGAGGCCCACGTGCCTTGAGCCTGTGCTCTGCCAGAAGAGAAGCTGCTTCAGTGAGAAGCCCAAGCACCACTACAGAGTGGCCTCTGCTCATCACAACTAGAGAAAGCCCACACACATCAACAAAGACCCAGTGCAACCAAAAATAAATAAAAATTTAAAAAATAATAATAACAAATAATTGTTCTTAATATAAAAAAATCAAAACAGCCTAATTAAGGGTTTGGTTTTGTTGTGGGGGCTTCCCAGGTGGCCCTACTTGTAAAGAACCCGCCTGCCAATGCATGGGACAAGAGACATCGGTTTGATCCCTGGGTCAGGAAGATCCCCTGGAGGAGGAAATGGCAACCCACTCCAGTATTCTTGCCTGGGAAATCCCACGGACAGAGGATTTGGCAGGCTATCGTCTATAGGGTCACAATGAGTTGGATACAACTGAAGCAACGTAGCAAGCACGCAAGATATCACTTCCTTTAATACTTGATATCTCATTTTGGAAGTATAATTTGGACTCACATAATAATTTTCTGAAACATTTTAGTGCATAAAGCACTAAGGAAGGACAGAAAAATAGAGTATTTTGTATCAGAATATGCTTGAAAATAAGAGATATGGCCACATTTCTGCCAACATGATCTCTGATTCCTCTGCCTTTTCTTAATCTAGCTTGAACATCTGGAAGTTCTTGGTTCACGTGTTGTTGAAGCCTCACTTGGAGAATTTGGTGCATTACTTTGCTAGCGCGTGAAATGAGTGCAATTGTGCAGTGGTTTGAACATTCAAAGCTATGGTTTTTCCAGTAATCTTGTATGGATGTGAGAGTTGGACCATAAAGAAGGCTGAGAGTCGAAGAATTGATGCTATTGAGCTGTGGTGTTGGAGAAGACTCTTGAGAGTCCCTTGGACTGCAAGGAGATCCAACCAGTCAATCCTCAAGGAAATCAGTCCTGAATATTCATTGGAAGGACTGATGCTGAGGGTGAAGCTCCAGTACTTTGGCCACCTGATGGAAAGAGCCGACTCCCTGGAAAGGACCCTGATGCTGGGAAAGATTGAAGGCAGGAGGAGAAGGGGATGACAGAGGATCAGGTGGTTTGATGGCATCACTGACTCAATGGACATGAGTTTGAGCAGACTCTGGGAGATAGTGAAAGACAGGAAAGCTTGGTGTGCTGCAGTCCATGGGGTTGCAAAGAGTTGGACACGACTTAGTGACTGAACAACAACTTCAGTCACATCTGCTTCTTTTTCTTTTTAACTGAATGTTCTTTCAATTAATGGTAGCTAATATTTATTATCTCATAATTCAATATCTCATTTAATGTTCATAAACTCCCTCCAAGGAAAACGGTGTTACTATGTTATTTATCAATTTTATACATAGTAGTGTATATCTGTTAATCCCAAATTCCAAGTTGATCCCCACCCCCCGACCCCCAAACTCTTTCTCTTTTGGTAACTGTAAGTTTGTTTTCTACGTCTGTGAGTCTATTTGTTTTGTAAATAAGTTCATTTCTATCATTTGTTTAGATTCTACTTACAAGTGATATCATATGATATTTGTCTCTGACTTACTGCACTTAGTGTGATAATCTCTAGGTCCATCCACGTTGCTGCAAATGGCATTATTTTCATTCTTTTTTGTGGCTGGGTAACATTCCATTGTGTGTGTGTGTGTATATATCACATCTTCTTTATTCATCTGTTGATGGAAATTTGGATTGCTTCTGTGTCTTGGCTGCTGAAATAGTGTTGCTGTGAACATTGGGGTGCATATATCTTTTCAAATTAGTTTTTGTCTTTTCCAGAATTATGCCCAGGACTGGGTTTGGTAGATCATATGGTAACTTTTTAGTTTTTTAAGATAGCTCCATATTATTTTCCCATAGTGGCTGCACCAGTTTATATTTCCACTAACAGTTTAGCAAGGTTCCCTTTTCTCCCCACCCTCTCCAGCATTGATTATTTGTAGACTTTCTGATGATGGCCATTCTAACAGGCGGGAAGTGATACCTCATTCTGGTTTTGATTCATATTTCTCTAATAGTTAGCAACAAGGAGCATCTTTTAATGTGCCTATTGGCCATCTCTATGTTTTCTTTAGAGAAATGTCTACTTAGTTCTTCTGCCTATTTTTTGATCAGGGTTTTGTTGTTGTTGAGTTGTATGAGCTGTTTGTATATTTAGAAATTAAGCAACGAACACCTGTTGGTTGCATTATTTGCAAACATTTTCTCCCATTCCATAGATTGTCTTTTCATTTTGTTTATGGTTTCATTTGCTGTACAGAAGCTTGTAAGTTTGATTAGGTCCAATTTATTTTTGTTTTTATTTATAGTGCCCAGGGAGACTGACTTAAGAAAAATTGCTATGATTTACATCAGAAATGTTTTGCCTGTGTTCTAAGAGTTTCGTGGTGCCATGTCTGTCATGTCTTATGTTTAAGTCTTTAAGCCATTTCGAGTTGAGTTTTGTGTATGGTGTGAGAGAGTGTTCTGACTTCAGTGATTTGCATATAGCTCTGTCCAGCTTCCTCAATATCACTTGCTGCGGAGACTGACTTTTCTCCATTATATATTTGTGCCTCCTTAGTTAAAGATTAATTGACCATAGATGTGTGGGATTACTAAACCCATTTTAGAGATGAGGAATACAAGTTAAATAAACCTCAAAGGTAATCTCAAAGGGGAAATGATGTACTGCTTGAGTGACATGAAAACTAAGTGTGGGTTATGGAAGTGTTTCTAGGACAGCTGAACAAAGGTAAGAAGATGAGGAGGAGAAAAGGGAAAGGAAAAGAGCTGGAAGACAAGTAGTCTGAGTTCTAAAATCAAGTTCTACATTGAGCCGTCATTCACAGCATGAAGAACCCTGTACGATAGTCTGAGTGGCCCTGAATCTGAGGAGCAGAGAGCAGCATGAAGCCCTTGTTGACTTGCTCACCCACACACAGAGTCAGCCTCAAGGAGGAAGGAAGCGCTCTTGAACACAAACTACCAGGCCCATCCAGGCTAGGGTAAACACACCCAGGATAGGGTAAACACGCCCAGGCTAGGGTAAAGACACCCAGGTCATCATCTGTGGTTCTACCTCATTTTTAAAAATCACCTCTATTCTCAAAGAGCTAGCCACCCTCTTTTCCCCATTGCTTTCATCACTGGGCACTATAGAGCCTCAATAGCTAGTCAAGTGCTGTATAAGGAATTTAGATGTAAGCAAAACAGATTTCAGCGGGTTTGCATTTCAGACTTACTGGCTAGGAAACTTCAGGCAGTTGATGTATTTCTTATACCCACATTTTGCTTATCTGCTAAATGAAGGAGCTAATGTCTTTCTTGTAGGGAGACTGCACTGAACAGTGCTTAAGAGCTCAATCTCTGGACTCTGACATCCATTTGAGAATGCCTCTACCTTTGATAAATTACCTGATTCCTTCAAGCCTTAATTTCTTCATCTATAAAATAAGAATAACACTAACAGCACCTATTTCACCGAATGGTTATGAGAATTGGATGAGATACCATATACTTACACATTCCCTGAGAAATGGTTAATGATCAACATGTATTAGCTTTTATCTTTATTACTGAAGATCACACACAGTGTAGATCTGCCCAATGCATGATAACTACCCTTAATAGGATACACATGGTGAGATTTTTTTTTTTTTTTGGCTGCATTCGATCTTAATGGCAGCATTCAGGATCTTTGCTGCAGAGTGCTGGATCTTTAGTTGCAGCATGTGGGCTCTGGTTCCCTGACCAGGGATCAAACTTGGGCCCACTGCATTGGGAGCTCAGAGTCTTAAGTGCTTAACTGTCAGACCACCAGGGAAGTCTCAGCTTTGAATGATTTGTATGCACGTTATTTTCTCTGAACTGCCATTCTTGTTAATACATGTGTATTCGATGATGAAAGGCTGGTTTTCTAGATCTCTTCTCTTTAGACATGTAAGCCTTCACACAGATATAGGCTCAAGGTGTGGGGAAAGTCTTAAGCAAGCTTGAATACTGCTCTATACACCTGGAAGGTCTAGCTCGGAAGAAAGCGGTGGGTTGAATATTCTCTTAACATTCATGTCCCCCAGAACCTCAGAATACAATCTTGTCTGAAAGTAGGGTCAGTTCAGTTCAGTTCAGTCGCTCATTCATGTCTGACTCTTTGCGACCCCATGAATCGCAGCACGCCAGGCCTCCCTGTCCATCACCATCTCCCGGAGTTCACTCAGACTCACGTCCATCGAGTCCGTGATGCCATCCAGCCATCCCATCCTCGGTTGTCCCCTTCTCCTCCTGCCCCCAATCCCTTCCAGCATCAGAGTCTTTTCCAATGAGTCAACTCTTCACATGAGGTGGCCAGAGTACTGGAGTTTCACCTTTAGCATCATTCCTTCCAAAGAAATCCCAGGGCTGATCTCCTTCAGAATGGACTGGTTGGATCTCTTTGCAGTCCAAGGGACTCTCAAGAGTCTTCTCCAACACCACAGTTCAAAAGTATCAATTCTTCGGCGATCAGCCTTCTTCACAGTCCAACTCTCACATCCATACATGACCACAGGAAAAACCATAGCCTTGACTAGACGGACCTTAGTCGGCAAAATAATGTCTCTGCTTTTGAATATACTATCTAGGTTGCTCATAACTTTTCTTCCAAGGAGTAAGTGTCTTTTAATTTCAAGGCTGCAGTCACCATCTGCAGTGATTTTGGAGCCCAGAAAAGTAAAGTCTGACACCAATTCCACTGTTTCCCCATCTATTTCCCATGAAGTGATGGGACCAGATGCCATGATCTTCATTTTCTGAATGTTGAGCTTTAAGCCAACTGGCAAAGTAATGTCTCTGCTTTTGAAAATGCTATCTAGGTTGGACATAACTTTTCTTCCAAGGAGTAAGCGTCTTCTAATTTCATGGCTGCGGTCACCATCAGCAGTGATTTTGGAGCCCCCCAAAATATATCTTCTTCATTTTCTCTTGTTGTTATTTGTCCTTATGTTGATTCCTCCCGTGTGTTCTTTTTCTCCCTTTTTATTTTTCAACTTTTAAATTTTTCTATTGATGCTTTTCTTAGCATCCTTTCCTATTTTACATGTCTTATCCTTTTTAGCCTTATTATTATTAATTCTCATTTTTTAAAATTTTTGTTTATCTTTTTAACCCCCTCAAAAGTTAGCAGCAATTTTAGTGGAAGTAATTTTATTTTTATCTTTTCCTAGCTCTGATGATGCTGCTGCTAACTCGCTTCAGTTGTATCTGACTCTGTGTGACCCCATAGATGGCAGCCCACCAGGCTCCCCCGTCCTTAGGATTCTCCAGGCAAGAACCCTGGAGTGGGTTGCCATTTCCTTCTCCAATGCATGAAACTGAAAAGTGAAAGTGAAGTCGCTCAGTTGTGTCTTGACTCTTAGCGACCCCATGGACTGCAGCCCACCAGGCTCCTCCGTCCACGGGATTTTCCAGGCAAGAGTACTGGAGTGGGGTGCTATTGCCTTCTCTGTTTCCTAGCTCTATTGAAGTATAATTAACAATTGTGAGATATTTAAAATGTATAGCTTGATAATTTAGTAAATGTACATAGTTTTTTTTCTTTTTTTGATCAGAACATTTCAGTTCTACTCTGTTATTAGATTTCAATTAAGAAAGTAACTTAAAAGAGCCTTCTTGAGTGTCCCTTATATTTAAGAACATTAAAGCTATAGGGTCCACTCAGGATCTGTTGATAATGAATTCTAATGAAAATTATTGTGGGCATAAACCAAAGGTCAGATTTATTTTACCTGTCCTTTTCACTTATGTGAGAGAAAAAAAAAGCAATAACATTAGCTGAAGCAGTCAATAAAAATATCTATATGAGTGTCTCTTAAAGAGAATGAGAATATATTTGTTGTCAAAGTACTAATCTATAAATATCTATAAAAGTAAACTAGACATTGCTAAAGGAGGGTGAAGAAGAACCTCTGTAAAATTATAGAAGTTAATAAGTCTAGGAAATAATTAAAAATGAACAGTTTAAAACTTGGCTGAAAGAAATATTGATTTGCTTCTCTCTCTCTTTTTTTTTTAGGATGACTTTGGAGGAAAGGGAATAAGAACCTCCAAAGATATACATGTGTATAAATCAGAGAAATATCTTTCTTTCATTACTTTCATGAGCTTGATATTCTAAAGTACTTTAAAGCAGATTTAAAAGTTACTGGAAAATAGAACAGCCACTGGACGTTAGATTTCATTCTTTAGTATACAAAGCAATAGAGTTAGTGAACACAGGCTAGCTACATTCCCAATTTTTAATAAGTTCCCGTGTGTAATAATTTTATTAGTGCTGAAAAAGAAGTATATTCTACACATTCAAATTCATAGCTATAAGTTGCATTGCAAGCAAAAAACAAGAAATCTGTGCTTAAGCTCTCATAAGATCCAAATCCTGCTTGTAACTATTTGCATACCTATGAAAATAGGGATAATCCCAAATGCTTTGACAGGATCAATGAGATTAATAGATATAGAGAAAAATATAGACCCACCTCCACATTATGAATTAAAATAAACCAAAAGGCCTTCTTAGTAAGTATTTTCTTCATATCATTTAGTTAAAATTTTGTGTCTACTGAAGGAATTTATTAGAAAGAAATGTGTTACCTGGAAAATGTCATTTGATTGCTTTGTAATCCCAGTAAACCAATTAATACAGCTGTCATAGTTAAAGTACCCCTAATCTCTTTATTTTTAAACCAAGACTTTTCTAGTTTATGGCACCCTTTTTCAAATGAAGATTTAAATACATACGATGAAATTAAAAGGAAATTAATGATAAAATAATTTTAAAATATTTTCAAATATTCTAGTAAATGTATACTAACATACATATATATGAATATATACTTATCAGTTCAGTTCAGTCGCTCAGTTGTGTCCAACTCTTTGTGACCCCATGAATCACAGCACACCAGGCCTCCCTGTCCATCACCAACTCCCGGAGTTCACTCAGACACATCCATCGAGTCGGTGATGCCATCCAGCCATCTCATCCTCTGTTGTCCCCTTCTCTTCTGCCCCCAAACCCTCCCAGCATCAGAGTCTTTTCCAATGAGTCAACTCTTCACATAAGGTGGTCAAATAGAGAGATATTAATATACTTCTCAACTGATACATTAAGTAAGTAGTGGGGCTAATAATTTCTGTAATTTTAAAGAGTACCATAAGCAGTATTTTAATATATTCATAATATTTAATATGGCATAAAATATCTGATTTTTATAGGTGACAAAAGTCAGAGATTATTTTTACCCAGCTTTTTACTGAAGGAAATACTATATTTTAATGAGAAGAACAGTGAAAATAAAGGTGTAGCATTTTCCCAGAGAAGGCAGTGGCATCCCACTCCAGTCCTCTTGCCTGGAAACTCCCATGGACGGAGGAGCCTGGTGGGCTGCAGTCCATGGGGTCGCTGAGTCAGACACGACTGAGCGACTTCACTTTCACTTTTCACTTTCATGCACTGGAGAAGGAAATGGCAACCCACTCCAGTGTTCTTGCCTGGAGAATCCCAGGGATGGCGGAGCCCGGTGGGCTGCCGTCTGTGGGGTCGCACAGAGTCGGACACGACTGAAGTGACTTAGCAGCAGCAGCAGCATTTTCCCACCTGTGTTTACAGATTTTTTGAATTCTACTTGCATACCAGGTTTAGAACTCTGCTTTGATGGTATAGGAAATAAAACTTTCTCTTGAGTGACTGCCAATGAAAATTAAGGGCTTGAGTTGGACTTCAGTTACCAAATAGCAACATAAAGAAGAAACATTTCTAAGAAGAAATCCCTAATAGGAAAGACTGAGTATAAATGGCAAAATGTCATTAATTAATGTTAACACAGTAGATATATTCTAACATTAAACATTCGCGTACTACTCTAGTATGAAGTATAATGTCTAGTGGATGAATATAAGAAACAGATAGATCTTATCTTGAGGTAAATTAAAGTTTTATCAAGCTATTAATAATTTTTTAAAGTATACATAGAAGTCACATAATAATTCTAAGTGGTAACTGTGTTCATTTCTATAAGCTTTCACTCTTTTTTGGTTAAAATTGACTTCTATGGCATTAAAAGCAAATTTTTGACTAGCCTACTGAATAAGATTAAGGAACATAAAGGTGATATGGGTTATGTGGCATCAATATTTGTCTTCAGAATATTCAGAATTTGATGGAGTTAATTTGAAGACTTTCCAAAGGAAATAATCAAGAGAGAAGTACTTGACATGTGCTTTTCACATTATGAACTATTTATGTATGATGAAAAATATATCACTAGTTACCAACATGTAAGCAGCATAAATATTCACTCATCTGGGATTGCATTAGAAATTACCATGCATTTATAAGTAGTTTTTAAAAATTATGTTCAGAGTTAATGATATGAAGACTTCAGTTTTTAAAACAAAGCCTGCCCTTTCTTACCACTGTTTTCTCTTTCCATTTTTCTGTTTATTCCAAATATAAACATAAACGTTTTGAAGCGAAGAAATAGAATACAAATAGTCACAATTATTAGGAGTATGAATAACTGCAATCTTTTCATTTGACTTTTTTCCAGGAAGACATATATGTTAATAGCATTATAAAAATAGTTTAAGTTTTTTATTGAAGGATAATAGCTTTACAGAATTTTGTTGTTTTCTGTCAAACCTCAACATGGATCAGCCATATCTATACATATATCCCCTCCCTTTTGAACCTCCCACCCATCTCATGACCCATCCCACTGCTCTAGGTTGATACAGAGCCCCTGTTTGTCTTTCCTGAGCCATACAGCAAATTCCCACTGGCTATCTATTTTACATGTGGTAATGTAAGTTTCCAAGTTACTCTTTGCATATATCTCACCCTCTCCTCCCCTCTCCTCATGTCCATAAGTCTATTCTCTGTGTCTGCTTCTCCTTTGCTGCCCTGTAAATAAATTATTCAGTACCATTTTTCTAGATTCTGTATATGTGCATTGGGAAACTACATTTATCTTTGACTTTCTGACTCACTTCACTCTGTATAATAGGTTCTAGGTTCATGCACCTCGTCAGAATTAATTCAAATGTGTTCCATTTTATGGCTGAGTAATATTCCATTGTGTATATGTACCACAGCGTTGTTATCCATTCATCTGTCGATGGACATCTAGGTTGCTTCCATGTTCTAGCTATTGTAAACATTGCTCCAATGAACAATGGGGCACACGTGTCTCTTTCAGTTTTTGTCTCCTCAGGGTATATGCCTAGGAGTGGGATTGCTGGGTCATATCCTGGTTTTATTCCTAGTTTTTAAGGAATTTCCATACCATCTTCCATAGTGGCTGTATCAATTTGCATTCCCACCAACAGTGCACGAGCGTTGCCTTTTCTCCACACCCACTCCAGCATTTATTCCTTGTAGACTTTTTTATGAGGGCCATTCTGACCAGTGTGAGGTGATATCTCACTGTGGTTTTGATTTGAATTTCCTTAATAATGAGCAATGTTGAGCATCTTTTCATGTGTTTGTTTGCCATCCGTATGTCTTCTTTGGAGAAATGTCTGTTCAGGTCTTTTTCTAATTTTTGATTGGGTTGTTTCTGTTTCTGGAATTGAGTTGTATGAGCTGCTTGTATATTTTGGAAATTAACCCTTTGTCAGTTGTTTCATTTGCTTTGTCAGTTGTTTCTCCCATTCTGAGGGTTGTCTTTTCACCTTGCTTATAGTTTCCTTTTGTTTTTATTTCCATTTCTCTAGGAGGTGGGTCTTAGAGGATCTTGCTTTGATTTATGTCATCTAGTGTTCTGCCTATGTCACATCTAAGAGTTTTATAGTTTCTGGTCTTACATTTAGGTCTTTAATCCAATTTGAGTTTATGTGCCAGTACCATACTAACTTGATGACTGTAGCTTTGTAGTATAATCTGAAGTCAAGAAGGTTGATTCCTCCAGCTCCATTCTTCTTTCTCAAGACTGCTTTGGTTATTTGGGGTATTTTTTGTTTCCATATGAATTGTGAAAATTTTTTTCTAATTCTGTGAAAAATGCCATTGGTAATTTGATAGGGATTGCATTGAATGTGTAGATTGCATTTGGTAGTATAGTCATTTTCATAATATTGATTCTTCCTGCCCAGGAACATGAGATATCAATCCATCTGTTTATGTCATCTTTGATTTCTTTTATCAATGTCTTATAACTTTCTGTGTACAGTTCTTTTGTCTCCTTAGGTAAGTTTATTCCTAGATATTTCTTTTTGTTGTAATGTGAATGGGATTCATTCCCTAATTGATCTTTCTGATTTTTCATTGTATACAGAAATGCAAGTGATTTCTGTGTATTGATTTTGTATCCTGCAACTTTGCTAAATTCACTGATTAGTTCTAGTAATTTTCTGACACTATCTTTAGGGTTTCCTATGTACAGTATCATGTCATCTACAAAGAGAGCTTTACTTCTGCTTTTCTGATTTTGATTCCTTTTATTTCTTTTTCTTCTCTGATTGTTGTGGCTAGGGCTTCCAGGATTATGTTGAATAATAGTGGTGAAAGTGGACACTGATCTTAGGGGGGGGATGCTTTCAGTTTTTCATCATTTAGAATAATGTTTGCTGTATGATTATCATATATGGTCTTGACTATGCTGAGGGAGATTCCTTCCATGCCCATTTTTTGAAGAGTTTCTATCATAAATGGATGCTGAATTTTGTCAAAGGCTTTTTCTCCATCTATTGAGATGATCATATGGTTTTTATCTTTCAATTTGTTAATATGGTATATCACATTGATTGATTTGCATACATTGAAGAACACTTGCATTCCTGGAATAAACCCAACTTGATCATGGTGTATGAGCATTTTGATGTATTGCTGAATTCTGTTTGCTAAAATTGTGTTGAGGATTTTTGCATCTAGGTTCATCAGTTATATTGACCTGTAGTTTGTGTGTGTGTGTGTGTTGCCTTTGTCTAGTTTTGGTATCAGGTTGAAAGTGGCCTTGTAGAATGAGTTTGGAAGTGTTCCTTCCTCTGCAATTTTTTGAAAGAGTTTTAGAAGGATAAGCATTAGCTCTTCTCTAAATGTTTGGTAGAATTCTCCTGTGAAAACATCTGGTCCTGAGCTTTTGTTTTTTGGGATTTTTTTAATCACAGCTTCAATTTCAGTGCTTGTAATTGGGTTGTTCATAATTTCTATTTATTCCTAGTTCAGTCTTGGAAGATTGAACTTTTCAAAGAATCTGTCCATTTATTGCAGGTTATCCATTTTATTGTCATACTGTT
>SJYT01050952.1:386293-418778 GCA_006410635.1 Cephalophus harveyi | reverse complement strand
TTTTTTTTTTCCTTGTATTTGGTATGCAGTGTCATGGCATTGTGGTTGGAAAAGATACTGGATATGATTTCAATTTTCTTAAATTTACTGAGGCTTGTTTTTATGACCCAAGATGTGGTCTGTCCTGGAGAATGGTCCATGTGAACTGAGAAGAAGTTGTATTCTTCTGCATTTGGACTGAATGTGCTGAAGATATTAGAGAGATCCATCTAATGTATCTAATGTATCTAAAGTATCATTTAAGATTTGTGTTTCTTGATTAATTTTCTGTTTTGATGATCTGTATATTGGTGTGAGTGGGGTATTAAAGTCTCCTACTATTATTGTGTTACTGTCAATTTCTCCTTTTATGTCTGTTACTGTTTGTCTTATGTATTGAGGTGCTCCTATGTTGGGTGCATAGATATTTACAATTGTTATGTCTTCCTCTTGGATTGACCCGTTGACCATTATGTGGTTTTCTTCCTTATTTCTTGCAATCTTCCTTATTTTAAGGTCTATTTTGTTGATATGAGAATTGCTACTCCAGCTTTCTTTTGCTTCCCATTTGCATGGAATATATTTTTCCATCCTCTCACTTTCAATCTATATGTGTCTTGAGGTCTGAAGTGGGTTTCTTGTAGATAGCATATATATGGGTCTTCTTTTTGTATCCTTCAGTCAGTCTGGGTCTGTTGGTTGGATCATTTAATCCATTTACATTTAAAATAATTATTGATATGTACATTCCTATTGTCATTTTCTTAATTGTTCGGGGTTGATTTTGTAGATACTTTTTCTTCTGCTATATTTCTTGACTGTATAAGTCCCTTTAAGATTTGTTGTAAAGTTAATTTGGTGGAACTGAATTCTCTTAATTTTTGCTTTTCTGAAAAGCTTTTTATTTATCCATCAATTTTGAATGCAATCCTTGCTGGGTACAGCAATTTTGGTTGTAGATTTTTTCCTTTCAGCACTTTAAATATATCCTGCCATTCCCTCTGGACTGCATAGTTTCTGCTGAAAGATCAGCTGTGAAATGGTTGCATTTCCCTTGCTGCTTTTACTATTCTTTCTTTGTGTTTAATCTTTGTAAGCTTGATTAGTATGTATCTTGGTGTGTTTCTCCTTGGGTCTATCCTGTGTGGGACTCTTCATGCCTCTTGAACTTGGTTGACTATTTCCTTTCCCATGTTGGGGAAGTTTTCAACTATGATCTGTTCAAAAATTTTCTCATACCCTTTTTTTTTTTTTTTTCCCCTGACCTTGGACGCGGGATAACTCCTCCTGCCCGCCGCCCCGACCTCGGACGCAGGGTGTCTCCTCCCGGCTGCCACTGGCCTCGGACACAGGGTAGCTCCTTCGGCCATTCCTGTGCCGTCACAGCCTGGCACCCTAAGCCGCTGCCCCTGACCTCGGACATGGGGTAGCTCCTCTCAGCCACATTTAGTGCGCCGCCGGCTCGCAGCCGCCGCCTGCACTTAGGGTCTTTGTGATGTAAATAATTGAGGTCATGCTGCTGCTGCTAAGTCGCTTCAGTAGTGTCCAACTCGTTGCAACACTTTGGACTGTAGCCCATCAGGCTCATCTGTCCATGGGGTTCTCCAGGCAAGCATACTGGAGTGGGTTGTGATGCCCTCTTCCAGGGGGTCTTCCATACCCTGGCCAGTGGGTTCTTTACCACTACCACCACCTGGGAAGCCCAAATCTAATGCTTCTGCTGCTGCTAAGTCACTTCAGTCATGTCCGACTGTGTGCGACCCCATAGACAGCAGCCTACCAGGCTCCCCTGTCCCCGGGATTCTCCAGGCAAGAACACTGGAGTGAGTTGTCATTGCCTTCTCCAAATCTAAGGCCATAAAAAGGCCATGTGAAGATACAAAGGGGGAGACACAGATGAGAATGCTTTGTGACTACAGCAGCAGAGATCAGAGCCATGCAAGTACAAGCTAAGGATGCCAAGGAGTGCTGACGACCGCCGAAATCTAGAAGGGAGGTTGGGGCAAAGGTCCACCTAGTCAAGGCTATGGTTTTTCCAGTAGTCATGTATGGATATGAGAGTTGGACTATAAAGAAAGCTGAGAGCTGAAGAATTGATGCTTTTGAANCTAAGGATGCCAAGGAGTGCTGACGACCGCCGAAATCTAGAAGGGAGGTTGGGGCAAAGGTCCACCTAGTCAAGGCTATGGTTTTTCCAGTAGTCATGTATGGATATGAGAGTTGGACTATAAAGAAAGCTGAGAGCTGAAGAATTGATGCTTTTGAACTGTGGTGTTGGAGAAGACTCTTGAGAGTCCCTTGGACTGCAAGGAGATCCAACCAGTCCATCCTAAAGGAGATCAGGCCTGGACCAATGTTGAAGCAGAAGCTCCAATACTTTGGCCACCTGATGCAAAGAGCTGACTCATTGGAAAAGACCCTGATGCTGGGAAAGATTGAGGACAGGAGGAGAAAGGGACGACAGAGGAGAGATGGTTGGATGGCATCACTGACTCAATGGACATGGCTTTGGGTATACTCCAGGAGTTGGTGATGGACAGGGAGGCCTGGCGTGCTGGGATTCATGGGGTCGCAAAGAGTCGGACTTGACTGAGCTACTGAACTGCACTGTCTCAATGACTCTAGAAGAATGCAACCCTGTGGAGAGTTTGATTTTGAATTTCTGGCCTCCAGAAACTATGAGAGAACAAATGCCTATTGCTTTAAGCCACCAAGTTTGTGTGATTTGTTAGTGTAGCCCTAGGAACTGATACATGAGGGATCTCCATCCCAAAGAGGGAGTAAGTGTCACAGTGTCTCTCTTCTCCAGCAAGGAGGAGTGAAGGGGCACGTGTGGGGTCCTGAATGGCACACCAAAAAATGGGTCCCAGTAAGGGCGGGTGCAAATAGCTGACTCATTGGAAAAGACCCTGATGCTGGGAAAGATTGGCAGCAAAAGGAGAAGGGGACAACAGAGGATGAGACGGTTGGATGGCATCACTGACTCAATGGACGTGAGTTTGAGCAAACTCTGGGAGCTGGTGGAGGCCAGAGGAGCCTGGCATGCTGCAGTCCATGGGCTCACAGAGAGCTGGACGCGACTGAGCAACTGAACAACAACAATGACCAGAGGGCAGGTGTGTGTTCTCTCAGTGGCCTGTTGTGTGTCTGGGGGTAGTGCTGTGGCATGAGGAGCTGAGCGCCAGGCAGGAAGGTGCAGTGAATTATGATCACACTGAAAGGGACAGATGAGCCGAAATTGGGCCACTGAAGTTCTCCAGGGAGACCCACCACACAGATTCGGGGGCTGCGACACACTAGGAAACATTCACTCACAAAGTCATGAATCCTTTTAAGTATAAAGCCGAAAGCTGACTACCTTCTTATGCTGCAACGACAGCACTGACATTCAACTACTGTATTAAAACAAGTTCTATCAGCCAGTTTTAAATTTAATGCTAACAAATTTTAACCCAGAGATAGCCTGTTAACGAAACAACTAAAAAAAAATTTTTTTTTAATGAAAACTTTTTCTGCTTTAGATATCCCAGGGCTCAGGATGAGGATTGTCCTGAGTTGTCTTACCAAGACTTCATTTTAACACCTCCTAAGAAACCTTTCTTGCCAAATTCAAACAGGGGAATCTATTCAAAAAGTAGCAAATCAAACAAGCATTCAGAAAGAGCTAAGTCATGGTAAGAGTGGAACCTCCCTCCAGCAGCTAGAAGAACCCAAAGGATGTAAGGGCTTGACTAGCTTTACAATCAGGATGGCTTGACTGGGCAGCTGAGAAAGGGAAGAACTAAATCAAATCAGAGTCTTGGAAACTCAGTTCAGCCAAATCTCCTTTTTAAGTCACAAATGTCACCAGTATAAATGGCTGTTCAATTATCCCAACACTCAGGGAATCTTTCACGCATTCAGTGAGGTTTTGTTGGTTTCTACTATGGTATAGGTGCTGGGATATTGGTGGAGAGTACTGAAGTGATTAAGAGGTACTCTCTGTTCCAAGAAACTTAGAATAGAATAGGTTATCAATAATTTTTTTTTGTCTCATCTAAATAACCCTAATTTTTTTTAAAGAATAAATAGGGTGATAAAGCACAGCCACTCCAGCAGAGGTACACATGCATATATATACACACACACTAAGAACATCGCTCAAATCACAAAAATGACCAAACATTCTACTTTCCTACTTTGGTGATTTAAAAAGCATGTCCACACATTTTTGGATACTCTTCCCTTGAGGAGGTGGAGCTTCCCCTCTCCCTGAGTAAGCTGGACATAAGTGACTTGATTGGGCTTCTCCCATAGCTCAGTCAGTAAAGAGTCTGCCTGCAATGCAGGAGACCTGGGTTCAATCCCTGGGTCAGGGAGATCCCCTGGAGAAGGAAATGCAACCCACTCCAGCATTGTTGCCTGCAAAATCCCATGGACAGAGGAGCCTGCCGGGCTACAGTCTATGGAGTCGCAAGAGCTGGACACGACCGAGTGACCAAGCGCATAAGTAAGTGACTTGATTCTAAGGTATAGGCTGAGGTGGAGGTGATGAAGTGTAGTTCTGAGACTAAACCATGAAAGTCATTGGAATATATTCCTTCCATGCTCTCTGTCTTGGGTCACAAGGGAAGCCCTGAACTGAACAGCCCCATGGAGAGGACCTGAAGCTCCCGGCCAGGAGCCGTGTGAGTGAGACTGGAAGCTGGACTTTGACCCTGGTCAAGTCTTCAGGGACTGCAACCCCAGCTGACAGTTTGAAGAAGACCCTAAGAGAGACCCTGAGCCAGAACTACCAAGCTAAGCCTTCCTGGATTCCAGATCCTCAGAAAATGGTGTCATTGTTTAGTCACTAGGTCGTGTCCAGCTGTTTTACAACCCCATGTGCTATAGCCCGCCAGGCTCCTCTGTCCATGGGATTTTGCAGGCAAGAATACTGGAGTGGGTTGCCATTTCCTTCTCCATTTTCTTTCCCCTCCCTTTACTAACTTCAAGGGATCTTACCAACCTAGGCATTGAATTCACGTCTCCTGTGTTGGCAGGCAGATTCTTTTGTGTGAGGTCATAAAGGGTTGTTTTTTTAAGCTGTTAAAATTGGGGATGATTTGTTGCACAGGAAAGATAACTAAAGCAGCTGGTTAAAATGAATACTGCTTCCTTACCAATTACAGCAGATTCATTCCTGTTGCCTTCTTGATAAGTGTTGTCTTGATAGATGTTATTCCTGATAAATGTTTTTGAAATGCTCAGTCAGAATTGTTTCTGCTTCCTGACAGCGTCCAATCCAGGACAAAGCTCCACTTCCTGAAACCCTCCCAAGACTCACCTAACAGAAGCCCAAATCTTAGAAATTTTTTCTAACATCCCCTTGTTAAGATGGCTCATGTTCCTGATGACATACTTTTACCACAATAGGCAGATAAATCCAAACCTTTGTTACAGTGCATTCCTGGTGGACTTGGATTAAAGGTGTCACAATAGTGTGGCGCTGTACCGGGCAGTAAACTTCCTGTACTGTGCATGGATAAAAATCAATTCAGGCTATTAATAGATACAATTATAAAAATATTAGCTAATATTTACTGAATGCTCACCATATGCCAGATATAGGGCTAAGTGCTTTACATGCATTATATTAGTTTAGTAAAATAGCTTTATGTAGTGGCTGAGGTTATTATCCCCATATTAGAAATGAGTAAATTGAGGTGTTGAGAGGTTAGGAGCTGACCTAATGTCACACAGCTAAGAAGCAGTGGAATTTAAATCCAAACTTTCTCCAGACCAACATTCCTAACCATCAGTGGATTATCCCCCATCAATGTGTATTATAACATTCACTTAAAATCAGATAGCCAGTGATCCCATAGTATCTCCTTCAGCCTGGTTGCAACCTACCCCACTAACTGGCAGTATGTCTGGAATGCTACCTTTTCTAATCATCTAGAAGCAGATTTAAAATGTTGTTATTAAGTTCTCAGCAGAAGAGAAGAGTGGGGAGGGGTCAATGGCTAAAGAAATTTTGAAAGCCATGAATCTAAACTTCTCTTCTATAATCATCATGAATCTGGACTCCAAATACTCTACAGACTCTTGTTCTTAGGAGATTTAAGTATAAAAATCTTTTCTTGAAAATAAAATACGATTTCTGTTTTTTTCCAACCCAGTAAGTAATTGAAGTAATAATAAACACACTAAGAAACTTCCTAAGCAGTTAATCTAATTTCCCATTTGCTTCTCAATTATCACGTCTCATAAAAAATAATGTTCCTGCAGAGTTAGAAAAATAAAGTATGAGAGACTTGGGGCAGTGTTGGCATGACAACCAGGGAAGAGGAGAGCCTTGGGATAAAGGACAGTGATTGAGGAAGAGGAATTACTTCCTAGGAGCAGGCTCTGAGAGAAGAATTACATGCATTTAAGCCAGAAGAAGAAAACCAGAAAGCTGGAGTTGTCTGGTGAACAATAATGCCTAAGGAGCTGTGAAGTGAAACATGATCACTGCTTCAGACTCCTTCACACCTCTTCCCACTCTGCCCTTGTCTGCAAGGACGCTTCATCATCCCTTCATTCCACTCATTCATTTAGATATTCATTCTCATCACACTGCATGCAAAATAAAAGACACATGTAAAGTATGGTCAAAAAAAAAAAAAAAAGGCATAGTCACATAAAAAATGTAGTAAGAATGTTAAACAAGGAGTGTTGCATTAATTCAGAGGACAGGGGCACAGTTTAACACAGCCTCAGAGACAAGCAATCCCACAGAATGGCTTTTGCCTATGGCTATTCCCAGATATAATTATTTGGATTTTTTCACACATCTCCTCCATTTCATCAGTCTTTGCCTTGTCTCCCCATTAATTGCACCATACAACTTGGGTCCCCCAAGTAGAGTTCCCTTCTTTACATATTTTGGGGTCTGAGGCTTTCCCACATCTAACTCCCCAGACAAATTCTCTTCCTTCCTGCCTGTCTTTGTTCTGTGCAAGGACAGGACTCACCAGCCCATCTAAGAAATGAATTTAGGTGCAGTAATTAAAGGAAATGTGCTGGCTCCAGATTTCTTCTACTACTTGATACCTTGTAAAAAGGTAATCAAGTTTGGGGATAGCCTGAGTTATGCCATAGTCACAACGTATTCTGCCTATTCTGTTTGTTTTTTCTTTTAATCTTGGCTTCCAGAAGCCCAACCTGAGTTCACACTCTATAGCACAGCCACCATGGAAATGCAGATTCTGCTCCTCCCCTCTCCATTCACCCCAGTAGAAATGTGAAAGTCAACAAAACAGATTAGGTGATATAAAATTATTCATCAGGATAAACAAATTATCAACTTTTTCAAGTGCACCATGAAGTTGGAATAGTTCCTTTTAAAGAGAAAAATGAAATTAGATTAAGCAACATAAATTAATTTTATATTTGAATGCATGTGTGCTGAGTCGCTTCAATCATGTCTGACTCTGTGCAACCCTATGGACTGTAGCCTGCCAGGCTCCTCTGTCCATGGGATTCTCCAGGTAAGAATACTGGAGTGGGTTGCCATGCTCTCTTCTAGGGGAATCTTCCCAACCGGGGGATCGAACCCGTGTATCTTAGCTCTCCACCATTGGCAGGTGGGTTCTTTACCCCTAGTGCCACAGGGGAAGCCATATATTTCAATGATCCATTCTAAAAACTTAAGAATTCATCTGAAAATATTAACTATATTTCCTTCCTCCTATCCTTTTTGTTGTTCAGTTGCTCAGGTGTGGCTGACTTTGTGACCCCATGGACTGTAGCACAACAGGCTTCCCTGTCCTTCGCCATCTCTATGAGTTTGCTAAAACTCATGTCCATTGAACAGGTGATGCCATCCAACCATCTTGTCTTCTGTTGTCCCCTTCTCCTCTTGCCTTCTCTCTTTCCCAGCATTAAAGTCTTTTCCAATGAGTCAGTTCTTCGCATCAGGAGGCCAAAGGACTGGAGTTCTGCTTCAGCATCAGTCCTTCCAATGAATATTGAGTACTGATTTCCTTTAGGATTGACTGGTTGGATCTCCTTGCAGTCCAAGGGACTCTCGGGAGTCTTCTTCAACACCACAGTTCAAAAGTATCAATTCTTCAGTGCTCAGTTTTCTTTATAGTCCAACTCTCACATCCATACATGACTACTGGAAAAACCATAGCTTTGACTGGACAGATCTTTGTTGGCAAAGCAATGTCTCTGCTTTTTAATACGCTGTCTAGGTTGATCATAGTTTTTCTTCCAAGGAGTAAGCATCTTTTAATTTCATGGCTGCAGTCACCATCCTCAGTGATTTTGGAGCCCCCCAAAATAAAGTCTGTCACTGTTTCCACTGTTTCCCCATCTATTTGCCATGACGTTATGGGACCAGATGCCATGATCTTAGTCTTTTGAATGTTGAGTTTTAAGCCAACTTTTCCACTCTTCTCTTTCATCAAGAGGCCCTGTAGTTCTTTGCTTTCTGCCATAAGGGTGGTGTCATCTGAATATCTGAGGTTATTGATATTTCTCTCAGCAATCTTGATTCCAGCTTGTGCTTCTTCCAGCCCAGCGTTTTAGAAGATATACTCTGCATATCAGTTAAATAAGCAGGGTGACAATATACAGCCTTGACATACTCCTTTCCCAATTTGGAATCAGTCCATTGTTCCATGTCCAATTCTAACTGTTGCTTCTTAAGTGCATACAGATTTCTCAGGAGACAGGTCAGGTGGTCTGGTATTCTCACCTCTTGAAGAATTTTCCACAGGTTGTTGTGATCCACACAGTCAAAGGCTTCGGCATAGTTAATAAAGCAGAAATAGATGTTTTTCTGGAACTCTCTTGCTTTATCAGTGATTCAATGGATGTTGGCAATTTGATTTCTGGTTCCTCTGCCTTTTCTAAATCCAGCTTGAACACCTGGAAGTTAACTGTTCATGAACTGTTGAAGCCTTGCTTGGAGAATTTTGAGCATTACTTTGCTAGCATGTGAGATGAGTGCAATTGTGCGATAGTTTGAGCATCCCTTGGCACTGTAATGAAAACTGACCTTTTCCAGCCCTGTGGCCACTCCTGAGTTTTCCAAATTTTCTGACACATTGAGTGCAGCACTTTCACAGCATAATCTTTTAGAATTTGAAATAGCTCAACTGGAAGTCCATCACCTCCACTAGCTTTGCAGTGATGCTTCCTAAGGCCCACTTTCCTTCACATTCCAGGATGTCTGGCTCTAGGTGAGTGATCACACCATTATGGTTTTCTGGGTCATGAAGATCTTTTTTGTATAATTCTTCTGTGTATTCTTGCCACCTTTTCCTGAAATCTTGTGCTTCTGTTAAAATATTGTGCCCATCTTTCATGAAATGTTCCCTTGGTATCTCTAATTTTCTTGACAAGATCTCTAGTCTTTCTCATTCTATTGTTTCCCTCCGTTTCTTTGCATTGATCACTGAGGAAGGCTTTCTTATCTCTCCTTGCTAGTCTTTGGAACTCTGCATTCGAATGGATATATCTTTCCTTTTCTCCTTTACCTTTTGCTTCTCTTATTTTCTCAGCTATTTGTAAGGCCTTCTCAGACAATCATTTTGCCTTTTTGCATTTCTTTTTCTTGGGGATGGTTTTGATCTCTACCTGCTGTACAATGTTATGAACCTCCGTCCATAGTTCTTCAGTCACTCTGTCAGATCTAATCCCTTGAATCTATTTGTTACTTCCATTGTATAATAATAAGGGATTTGATTTAGGTCATACCTGAATGGTCTAGTGGTTTTCCCTTCTTTCTTCAATTTAAGCCTGAATTTTGCAATAAGGTGTTCATGGTCTGAGCCACGGTCAGCTCCCAGTCTTGTTTTTGCTGACTGTATAGAGCTTCTCCATCTTTGACTGCAAAGAATATAACCAGTCTGATTTAGGTATTGACTATTTGGTGATGTCTATGTGTAGAGTCTTCTCTTGTGTTGTTGGAAGAGGGTGTTTGTTATGACCAGTGCATTCTATTGGCAAAACTCTGTTAGCCTTTGCCCTGCTTCATTTTGTATTCCAAGACCAAATTTGCCTGTTACTCCAGGTGTCTCTTGACTTCCTACTTTTGCATTCCAGTTCCCTATAATGAAAAGGACATCTTTTTTGGGTGTTAGTTCTAGAAGGTCTTGCAGGTCTTCATAGAACCATTCAACTTCAGCTCCTTCAGCATTACTGATTGGGGCATAGACTTAGATTACTGTGATATTGAATGGTTTGCCTTGGAAATGAACAGAGATCATTGTGTTGTTTTTGAGACTGCACCTAAGCACTGCATTTTGGACTCTTTTGTTGACTATGATGGCTACTCCATTTCTTCTAAGAGATTCTTGCTCACAGTAGTAGATATAACGGTCATCTGAGTTAAATTCACCCATTCCAGTCCATTTTAGTTCCCTGATTCCTAAAATGTCAGTGTTCACTCTTGCCATCTCCTGTTTGACCACTTTCTATTTACCTTGATTCATGGACATAACATTCCAGGTTCTTGTGCAATATTGTTCTTTACAGCATCAGACTTTACTTCCATCATCAGTCACATCAACAACTGGGCGATGTATTTGCTTTGGCTTCATCTCTTCATTCTTTCTGGTGTTATTTCTCCAGTCTTCTCCAGTAGCATGTTGGGCACTTACCAATCTGGAGAGTTCATCTTTTGTGTCTTATCTTTTTGCCTTTTCATACTGGTCATGGGATTCTAAAGGCAAGAATACTGAAGTGGTTTGCCATTCCCTTCTCCATTTTCAGTTTGGTTCATTATCAGTGTTTTAGAGGGAAAAGCAAATCATAGCTTTGGGATTAGTGACTGAGCTTGGCTGGGTACTAGCCATAAACCTTGACCTAGTTACCACATTTTTCCGAGCTCCAGGAAATGAGGCATGCCTTGAAGGAGGATTTTAAAGACAATGCAATCAATATGCACCTTGTAATAGGTAGTTATTAGGGTAGTTCTATTTATTTTTGATTGCTAATCATTATTTTGTAGTGTAATACTTCTTATTTGTCAACCGAGTGCCTACAGACATAGTTTAAGTTCATACAAATCTTCCAGGTATAAACTGCTTACTCTCCAAGGTTCCCCCTCCCCCTGCTCTGTCCTCAGGGAAGGCTCACTAGCTGGTTTAGTTGAAGGACTCTCTTGCCCTCTGTTTGGGATTTGGCCAAGTGGGGATCATAAGCAGAAGAAAGGCAGAGTCAGGTTGAGGGTTTACCCCCAGGTGCCTCCCTGTGGGTCCTGCTACCAAAGGGCAGAGCTACAGTTGGGAAGCCCCTCTGTGTAGCCACCCCTCTCTCTTTCTCGGTTCCATAAACACTCCCCATTTCTTCCCCCTACTAACTTCAGAGTACTAGACCACTTCTTGTTTGCTGCTTAAAAAAAGAAAAAAAAATGCTGTCCGCAACTTTATAATCTATTGAAGTCTTCTCAGTAATTCAGCTTGGAGGTAGCATCTGTTTCCTGCTAGTGTGCATATGTGCATGCTAACTTGATTTAGCAGTCTCTGATTCTTTGTGACCCCACGGACTGTGGCTCTCCACAGGATTCTTTAGGCAAGAATACTGGAGTGGGTTGCCATGATCCAAGATCCTCCAGGGGATCTTCTGATCCAGGGATCAAACCCACATCTCTTATGTCTCCTGCATTGGTAGCGGGTTCTTTACCATTAGTGCCACCTGGGAAGCTCATTTCCTGCTAGAGCTAGAAATAATAGGGTTATTACACTTCCACTATTATTACTTCCAAATTTCATTAGATTTTGTTTAATGTGTGTGTATAGTTATAGCCATCCATCAGGTTCTTCCATGAGGCTTTCCATCATAGCTAACAGAAACGTGTTGTGAAGGAGGTTTGGCTGGACAGAAGCTTTGGTTTTAAACAACTGGGTTCTGGTCATGATTCTGCATTTCTGAGCTCTGTAGTGTATCCCAGACTTCTGTCTAAGCTTCAGTTCTTTCATCTGTGAAACAGGGATAATAGTAGTTCCTATCTCATGGGATGGTTAGAATACATGTAACTGTTCAATTAATGTCAAGTATTATATTACTATTATTATGCCAAAAATAAGAAAAGAATATCCAGCTGGTCATGAATGAGTAGCGGAGCTGTCAAGTCTGCCTTCAGTACTGTAACATTTCAGGCCAAGGTTGAGGTGCTTAAAACTCAGGACTTGTGTGAACCCAGTGTGGACAGGAACCAGGTGGCTGGAAGAACAGTCAGCACCCTCGCTACAGGACAAGTCTTGCAGGAAGCCTGGCTCCACTGCTATTTTTTTTTCCAACCCAGACTGTGCATCAGCCTACCAGGAAATGTTTTTTAAATCAAACTGTAGGCTGTATTACAGAGCTTTAGAATTTTCACAAAGCTACTCAAGTGCTTCTGATATACAGCCTGGCCTATCAGCCTCACCCCAAGGAGCAAGGTATTACTCTGGGTAGAGGTCCCCCCCTGCTGTACCCTGTGACTAGCCACTGCTCCATAGCCACACAGGGACCAATCGTATCAGTCTTCAAAGAAAGCAAATAATTAGACAATTTTAGGGCTAGGATCTACCCTAGAATTACCAGCCATAGATTATAAGTGGGAGCTGTTTCTTCAATTCCGATATAGAGTCCTAGTGCCAGATATTAATAAACTCAGTATTCTCTGGTGGGGGAGAGGGGAATCTCAGCCTATTGACTTCTTTTTTGGGGTGTGTTTTTTCAGCCTACTGACTTCTGACATGGTCAGTTAGGCCAAGATGTAGAAGGTCAGTTTTGCTAGTGAAAGCAATCTATTGCAGATGTTCCAAATTATCAAGAGTATCTTATCAAAAGGGCTATACATAAGTCTTCACTGAGTTTTACCATTCTAAACGGTTTATTAGTTTAGGAAACAGAATGGCCACAGCAGTTCCGGTTTCTGAAGGCTTCCATTCCAGCTCTTCCTGCCCTAGCCGACCGGAGCATGGGCAAGTCTGTGGATAGCATGTTGCCGCCACCTAGTGGTGAATGTGGCACTTTAACTTTGACAGGAATAAAAATCTCTTTAGAGGAAAATTGGGTTTCCCGAGTGGCTCAGCTGGTAAAGAATCCGCCTGTGATGTGGGAGACCAGGGTTTGATCCATGGGTTGGGAAGATCCCCTGGAGTAAGGGAAAAGCTACCCGTTCCAGTATTCTGGCCTTGAGAATGCCATGGACTATATGGGGTCGCAAAGAGTTTACAAGACTGGGCAACTTTCACTTCATTTCACTTCTCTTTTTAGGAGAGAATTGGGAGAGCTGGATTAGCAACATCATTTTGAAAACAATGTTGAATCCCCTATTACCTTCCAATAAATAAATAAAACCCACCCAATATATCCCTTTGACAAATTTAGATATTCTATAACTAGCTGTTTTTAAAAAAAAAAAAAAACTATAATCATTTCCCCTCTTCTCTCTATTCACACACTATAGTAATTTTTTCTTAATTAAAAAAATCAGAAATAAACTATCACCCTAACTTCTTAATATTTGTGAGATATCTAATGTGGATATACCAGTGACAGACAATGCTCTTTTAGCCTTTTTAATGAACACTTAAATATCAAATGCATAGCACTTCTGATGAATGAATTGTCTCTTCTCAGAGCCAGGAGAGCAGTTGAGAAGCACTTGGTTTTGAGTTCTAACAGACATGAATCTCACCTTCAGAGAGATCACTTGATAGGAATTGATAGTAATTAGATTTACAAGCTGGAAAAAGTCAAGGTATCACCTCCCCTTTGCTACTTTGTCGGTTAGTGATCTGATGTAAGCTCGTCCATCCTGAATTTCCCCCAAGGAACTCAGAAAACATTTCTCATTTTTTTTCTCTCTTACTCAGATGAGGGGCTAGAAGTGTGAGAGGGAAATCGCTCACGCATTTAAACCTGAGTTCTGTGGCGCTGTCAGCATCCTCAGGCTGATGCTGCCTCAGTTCTTCTCAACGTGGTACCGGTTTTGCCGCCGGCTGTCTGTGTGATCCTGGGGAACTTGTGCATATCAGCTGCATTTCAGCTGGACACACTAGAGGAAGAATGTTTTCCAGGTAATTATATTGGGGGTGAGGTGGGAAGTCTGGAATCCAGAACAGAATCACTATGAGATCCTTAGGCTGATTTTTTATTACTTTATTACTTATTTAAAAATTCATTTGCTTGCTTTATCTTCTAAATTCCACATATAAGTGGTAATATGCAGTACTTTTCTTTCTCTGCCTGACGTATTTCACTTGGCATAATACCCTCCAGGTCCACCATGTCACTGCAGTATCTTTTGGCTGTTTGAAATGGATGGGCCTAGGAGCAGGCTAGGGAACTGGATTGCAGGGCTGGAGCTCAGCTCTCCTCTCCTAGCCCTGACCAGCACGTCCAGAGCCTGTGCGCGGCACTTTGAACTTTGAGCAAAGCCTCTTGAGAAACCTGTATGCAGGTCAGGAAGCAACAGTCAGAACTGGACATGGAACAACAGACTGGTTCCAAATAGGAAAAGGAGTACGTCAAGGCTATATACTGTCACCCTGCTTATTTAACTTATATGCAGAGTACATCATGAGAAACGCTGGGCTGGAGGAAGCATAAGCTGGAATCAAGATTGCCGGGAGAAATATCAATAACCTCAGAAATATCATAACCACTCTTATGGCAGACAGTGAAGAGGAATTCAAAAGCCTCTTGATGAAAGTAAAAGAGAAGAGTGAAAAAGTTGGCTTAAAGCTCAATTCTCAGAAAATGAAGATCATGGCATCTGGTCCCATTACTTCATGGCAAATAGGTGGGGAAACAATGGAAACAGTGTCAGACTTTATTTTTGGGGGCTCCAAAATCACTGCAGATGGTGATTGCAGTCATGAAATTAAAAGACACTTACTCCTTGGAAGGAAAGTTATGACCAACCTAGATAGTATGTTCAAAAGCAGAGACATTACTTTGCCAACAAAAGTCCATCTAGTCAAGGCTATGGTTTTTCCAGTGGTCATGTATGGCTATGAGAGTTGGACTGTGAAGAAAGCTGAGTGCTGAAGAATTGATGTTTTTGAACTGTGGTGTTGGAGAAGACTCTTGAGAGTCCCTTGGACTGCAAGGAGATACAACCAGTACATTCTAAAGGAGATCAGTCCTAGGTGTTCATTGGAAGGAATGATGCTGAAGCTGAAACTCCAGTACTTTGGCTACCTCATGTGAAGAGTTGACTCATTGGAAAAGACTCTGATGCTGGGGGGGATTGGGGGCAGGAGGAGAAGAGGACGACCGAGGATGAGATGGCTGGATGGCATCACTGACTCGATGGACGTGAGTCTGAGTGAACTCCGGGAGATGGTGATGGACAGGGAGGCCTGGTATGCTGCGATTCATGGGGTTGCAAAGAGTCGGACACGACTGAGCGACTGAACTGAACTGAACCTGTAACTCTCGAGCTTTCACACTGAGATATATCCTGGATCTGCTTGTCTGTCTTCACTGCACGTCGACCTGCCCATGTAACTGCAACCAAGTCAGAAAAAGCGGAAGAATCTCAAGGTAGAAATAAATACAGATTTTCCATGTCTTACTTTATAATACTTTTCTTTGGCTGCTACGATTCTTTGTAACCCATGGACTGTAACCTGCCAGGCTCTTCTGTCCATGGGATTTCCCAGGCAAGAATACTGGAGTGGGTTGTCACTTCCTTTTCCAGGGGATGTTCCTGACCCAGAGATCAAACCGGGGTCTCCACCTTTGCAGGCAAATTCTTTACTGTCAGAGCCACTAGGGAAGCCCCAAGACTATCACAGTATTTGCAAAACTAATAGTTCCTGTGTTTAAGAACTGAAATGGGTACTGACTGCTCTTCTTTGACCCTCCTCCTCTCCCAGCACTCATCACTCAAAAGAACTTTGAAGATGTTCTTACATGTCAGATCAGCTATGGAAATTTTCAAAATGGGTGCTCTTAAGTTTAAATGCAGATTAAAAATCTTTGGAGCTATGGTTCAGAAGATTTGCCTAGACATGAGAACTTATCTGCATTCTAATTACTTTTTTTCCTCTCTGGTTAAGAGAACTATGAAGGGACCATCTGAAGGCACCAAAGAAGTGAGTGCTTAGAAGAGTGCAGTCGCTGCTTATATAATTTTATGGTGCATGTGGCAAAGACATATATATTCACCTGAAGATTTATTAGTCTGGACCCCCTCATCTGAACATTCTGTATCAGGAATACATAAA
This sequence comes from Cephalophus harveyi, assembly GCA_006410635.1. NCBI lineage: Eukaryota > Metazoa > Chordata > Mammalia > Artiodactyla > Bovidae > Cephalophus > Cephalophus harveyi. Next base: position 402,612 of record SJYT01050952.1, on the reverse strand, counting down.
TCTATAGGAAAGAAAAATATTTTATTTTTGTATAAAATGGGAATAAAACAAGCTATTGTGATAATTTAGATTAGAGGTCATCTAAGAAAGTAACACTGATATATATTGTTACTTCAGTTTTAGTTCAAATTGAAGCCCCCCTTTCTTTGTTGGTGGAGAGCATTATATTAACACTCTGCTCTTTCCTGAATGATGCAAGTCAATTCCTTCCTGAATTTGTTCTCTGTGCAACACATGAGTTATTAATGATCCATATTAATCATTTTTTGGCCATAAAATCAGACACAAATTTAAAGCCATATCTTTGATCCTGAAACCTGAAATAAATAAAATCAAAACATGTGCCACAATATGGGACTTTTTGTTGGGTTACATTTTTATGTTACCAGGAAGACTAGTTACTAGCAAGGCTATTAATAAGATGTTTTTAACTTTATAAACACTTACTTAAGTTAGAAAAATAATTTTAATTACATTTCTGCCTTTGTTTTAAAGGTTTCTAGACAAGTGGCTCTCAGGTGTCACAAGGCATTAAAATTGCCTGGGATTGGGGATCCTGCCTAAAATTCAATATCTAAGTTCTCTTCCCAGCAATTTTGACTCAATAAGTCTAAGGGGTGGAACCCAGGAAATTACATGTTAAAAAACTTTTAATAGATGTGAGTTGGTGATGGACAGGGAGGCCTCGCGTGCTGCGGTTCATGGGGTCGCAAAGAGTCGGACATGACTGAGCGACTGAACTGAATTGAATATTCCATCAGCAAGGTGTCCACATCATTGGTGTGGAGCTCAATGAATTCTCACAAACTGAACCCACACATGTAGTCAGCACCCAGTTCCAGAAACAGAATCTCCTGGCACCCAGAGCCTTCTTGTGCCCTGTCCTTTCACTCTCCTGTTACAAGGAGGACATTGTGCACACTAGGACTCCAGAGGTTAGTTTTGTCTGTTTCTGTGTTTCATGGAAACAGGATTGTGCAGTTGATACTCTTTGATTCTGTCTTCTCTCACTCAACATTATGTTTATGAGGTTCATCAGTACTGTTGTGTGTAATGAGATCATTTATTCTCACTGCCACGTGGTATTCCATTGTGTGACTACACCCCAATTTATGTATTCATTTGATTTTTGTTGGCCATTTGGGTTGCTTCCCATTTGGGCTATTAAACTGGTCCTGCTGTAAACACTGCTGCTTGAACAACCAGGGAAAGGGGAGCCCTATAATCAAAGTTCATAAAAGAAAGTCTCAGGACCTATAAGAATAGTGCCTTAAAGCTAAAGGGGAAAATAATAATGTCAGATTTGTTTTCTGAAAAAAAAGTGCTAAGAGCAAATAATAAGGCTTTTAGTGCTATGCCTTAAACAAGAATAGAGGGAAATAACAGATAAAGAAAGCAGAATTACATGACTTTTCCTACGTCTTTTCAATAAGGAAAACACTGGCAGGTAAACAATGGGTAGAGTGCGCATGGTTAAGACAGAGCTGAGTCCCAGTATAGGCCAGAAGGTGGTGAGTTAGTAAGTGGCAAAGTCAAATGCTAGCAAATACATCCCTTAAAAATTTTTATTTTTTAATTGAAGGATAATTGCTTTACAGAATTTTGTTGTTTTCTTCCAAACATCACCATAAATCAGCCACAGATATACATATATGCCCTCTCCCTCTTGAACCTCCCCTGCCATCTCCCTCCCCATCCCACCCCTCTAGGTTGTTACAGAGCCCCTATTTGACCTCCCTGAGTCATACAGCAAATTCCCATTGGCTATCTGTTTTACATATGGTAATGTAAGTTTTCATGTTACTCTCTCCATACACCTCACCCTCTCTTTCCTCCCTTGCCAGTCATGTCCACAAATCTGTTCCCTACGTCTGTGTCTCCAGTGCTGCCCTAAAAATTTCATCAGTACTATCTGTATAGATTCCATATATATGTGTGAGCATACAATATTTTTCTTTCCCTTTTTGACTTACTTCACTCTGTATAATAGGCTCCAGGTTCATCCACCTTATTAAAACTGACAGATGGGTTCCTTTTTATGGATGAGTAATATTTCATTGTGTATATGTACCACAGCTTCTTTATCCATTCATCTGTCGATGGACATCTAGTTTGCTTCCATGTTCTAGCTATTGTAAATAGTGCTGCAGTGAACACTGGGGTACATGTGTCTTTTTCAATTTTGGTTTCCTCAGGTATATGCCTAGGAGTGGGATCGTTGGGTCATATGGTGGTTTAATCCTAGTTATAAACTCAAAATGGATTAAAGATCTAAACGTAAGACCAGAAACTATAAAACTCCTAGAGGAGAACATAGGCAAAACACTTTCCGACATAAATCACAGCCGGATCCTCTATGATCCACCTCTCAGAATACTGGAAATAAAAGCAAAAATAAACAAATGGGATCTAATTAAAATTAAAAGCTTCTGCACAACAAAGGAAACTATAAGCAAGGTAAAAAGACAGCCTTCTGAATGGGAGAAAATAATAGCAAATGAAGCAACTGATAAACAACTAATCTCAAAAATATACAAGCAACTTATGCAGCTCAACTCCAGAAAAATAAACGACACAATCAAAAAATGGGCCAAAGAACTAAACAGACATTTCTCCCAAGAAGACATATGGATGGCTAACAAACACATGAAAAGATGCTCAGCATCACTCATTATCAGAGAAATGCAAATCAAGACCACAATGAGGTACCATTTCACACCAGTCAGAATGGCTGCGATCCAAAAGTTAAAAAATAAAAATAAAAAAAATAAAGGAATCTCCATATTGTCTTCCATTGTAGCTGTATCAATTTACATTCCCACCAACAGTGCAAGAGGGTTCACTTTACTCCACACCCTTTCCAGCGTCTACTGTTTGTAGACTTTTTGATGATAGCCATTCTGACTGGTGTGGGATTATATTTCATTGTAGTTTCGATTTGCATTTCTCTAATAGTGAACAATGTTGATCATCTTTTCATGTTTGTTAGCCATCTGTATATTTTCTTTGGAGAAATGTCTGTTTAGGTCTTTTTCCCACTTTTGATTGCATTGATTGTTTTTCTGGTATTGAGTCATATGAACTGTTTGTATGTTTTTGAAATTAATCCTATGTCAGTTGTTTCACTTGCTATTATTTTCTCCAATTTGGAGAGTTGTCTTTTCACCTTGTTTATAGTTTCCTTTGCTGTGCAAAAGCTTTTAAGTTTTATTAGGTCCCACTTGTTTATTTTCATTTTTATTTCCATTACTCTAAAAGGTGGGTCATAGAAGATCTTGTTTTGATATATGTCATTGAGAGTTCTGCCTATGTTTTCCTCTAAGAGTTTTATAGTTTCTGGTCTTACATTTAGGTCTTTAATCCATTTTGAGTTTATTTTTGTGTATGGTGTTAGCAAGTGTTCTAATCTCATTTTTTTTACAAGTAGCTGTCCAGTTTACTCAGCACCACTTATTGAAGAGGCTATCTTTTCCCTATTGTATATTCTTACCTCCTTTGTCAAAAATAAGGTACCCATAGGTGCATGGGCTTATTTCTGGGCTTTCTATCTTGTTCCATTGGTCTTTATTTCTGTTTTTGTGCCAGTATCATACTGTCTTGATGACTGTAGCTTTGCAGTATAGTCTGAAGTCAGGAAGGTTGATTTCTCCAGCTCTATTCTTCTTTCTCAAGATTGCTTTGGTTATTTTAGGTCTTTTGTGTTTTAGCAAATACATTCTTATCAAAAGAACTTGTACTTGTGATTCTTACAGCCTGAACAGAGTCCAGACCTCTGGCCTGCCAGCAACTCAGTGTCCACTAGTCACGGGTAAAAGCCCTGGATTCAGGGTCTGACAGACATTGGTTTAACACCTTTCTTGTTACCTCACAGTGGGTGGGGAGTGTGGGCATGGCTTAACTTGAGCCGGATCTCCAGATCAGGGTCTCATAAGGCTGCAACCCAGGGGCCAGCTGGGGCTGGGCTTTCATCTGAGGCTTGGGGTCCTCTTCAAGCTCTTCTGGTTGTTGGCTGACTTCCTTCCTGGCAGCTGTAGACCTCATGACTGCTTGCTTCTTTGAGGCCAGCAGGTGAGCTGTCTGTTCTTGTGTGTACCTGCTTAGTCCCTCAGTCATGCCCAACTCTTTGTGACCCCATGGACTGCAGCCTGCCAGGCTCCTCTGTCCATGGGGATTCTCCAGGCAAGAACACTGGAGTGGGTTGCCATGCCCTCCTTCAGAGAATCTTCTTGACCTAGGAATCGAACCAGGGTCTCCTGCGTTGCAGACAGATTCTTTACCAGCTGAGCTACCTCAAACTCTTTTAAAAGGCTCACCTGATTAGGTCAGAACCATCCCAAATAATCTCCTTTTGGTGAACAGACTTTAATAAACTCTAAGCAATTCTGATTTTAGATCTTAATTATATCTTCTAAATCTCTTCATCTTGCTCATAGAATATAATCACAGGAGTGACCTTCATTCTGTTCACAGGTGCTCCCACAGTCAAGCGAAGGAGATTCCACAGGGTATGGACACCAGGGAGAGAGAATTGGGGGCCAGTTTATAGACACTTGCATATGTACTATTTTCTGGGATTGCAGATACTTGATGCAGATTGTGTTGAATCAGTGCTTTCAAAATGGACAGAAGAGAGTACTGGATGGGTAAGACACCAGATGAAATTTTTATTTTTGTATTGTTTTAAATGAGCATTTTTGCCTTTCCTAAATTATTTGTATTACCTTCTTATAAGTTAATCAGACACTGATGACATTTTTATAGTAAATGCAAAATGAAGATAAAAATGAATAGGCCTGATCCATTCATAGCTCCAAGATGCAGCCACTTGGAACTTGCACATGGAGAAAATGGACCTAAGAGTTACCTACATATTCACACCTGTGTGAATCTGCTACGGCTGCCATAACATAATGCCATTGACATTATGTGGCTTAAACAACAGAAGTTTATTTTTTCAGTATTGTAGTGGCTGGAAGTCTAAGATTAGGTTGCTGGCTGGGTTGGTTCCTGGCTAAACCACGCTTCCTGATGAGTAGATGGATGCCTCCTTGCCGTGTCCTCACATGACTTTTCTTCTGTATGTGCAGAGAGAAAAAAAGAGTGCTCTGGTGTTTCTTTCTTCTCTTCTAAGGATGCCAGTCCTAGCTGTTTAGGACCCACCCTTATGACCTCATGTAACTTTACCTCCTTCTAGGTCCTGTCTCCACACACAGTCATGCTGGGGTGAGTGCTTCAGCACAAGAATCTGGGGGCCACACTTCAGTCCATGGCAATACTCAAAAGTATCCATGGATAGTGAACAACCTGTGGAGTTTCCTGCTGTTGATTACCTGTGTTTTAGAAATTACTATTCACCATTCATAGATTCATACATATATCCCAAGAAATCTCTCCATCTGTTTTCTACCTTTGCTGAAAATAACCGTGTCTTGGACTGGTCGTGTTACCAAGGCAACAAGGACACACAAGCTTCCCTGAACAGTGCCTCAGAGCCATCTCAGTCCATGGTTCCAACAGAATTACTGCAAACTGTGCCCAACCCAATGAGATGTATCATTTTTTCTGGTAATGAGAGAAGAAAGGTCCTCATAAAGGGAATACAGCAGAATTATGGTTACATGCCAGAAGTATATCCTCTAATGGATGATGCTTCTCTCTCTCTAAGGAAAGGGGTAAACCACAAGAATATAGACACTTCTCACACATGGGTTAGGTATGGCAGGCTCTGTGGTAGAGATCACTGCTTATAAGCCTAAAGTATATTTTCTAAGCCTCTGTTTTAGAAAGGGGTGGGAATGTACTCTGTGAGGAAGCTACATTTTCTGTGCCCCCCCACCTCTCCCTTCCTCCCCCACCTCCTCTTGCTCCAGCTACAAGTGATCAGCGCATCCAGATTACTGCCTGGGATTCACGGAAAGGCTCTTACAGGAGGGGCATGTGGCTAGCTCATGCCCCTGTCTGTCCTTCCCCGCCCTCTGCCTTTCCTCTTGTTTTCTTCCTGGATTATTGATGTGATGTCTGGCAACAGAGTAGCCATTTGGATGATTAGAACTTCAGGCACCATCTGGGATAAGAGTTAAGCTCCAGAAGAGAAGCCTCACCTTAAGCAAGATGGACCTAAATGTGGAACAAGCCTAGGTCCATAATATCACTCTGGAACAGCTGTTATCAACCACGGAACTCTTTCACATGAGGGAGAAATAATCTCTGCTACTAGCTGCATAAAGCCAATTGCTAACTGGTAGAAAGTAAGTCTCAAAATGAAAAAATTATCTTGGAAAATCCTTTAAACCCCCCATAAATAATATGTAAATCCTGAATGGGTTATAGATGCAGAGAGATGCTGAGTCTTTAATTCTTGGGGCCAGTCAAGAAAACAAGATTGTATTAAATTCTATCCTTGTATTGTTGTAAATTAAGTGTTTGTCCTTCAGGAATTAGCTACATTGCTTTCAGAGACAGTAATTCAGCTATCAAAAGTCATGTGTGGTCTGAAAAGAAAAATGCTGGGAAGCACCAGTATAATCCTGACAGTTGACAGCAACATATATGTTTGTACATTTGTGTGTGTGCATAGTAATTCCATCTTTAATTTTCATAGAGAACTTTATGACTTTAACTGTATTACTTAATATATCTTTATGATTTTTAATTAACATTTCAATTCTTTTTCAAGGCTGTTGAACAGTCATCAGCATGGTCATACTGATTATTCGAGCAGGATGACTGGGATTCTTTAGTCATTCAGACTTTCTCCCTACATGGTTTTTGATGAGCTAAGTTTGATTACATCTGCATGGTACGAGTTCTTTAAGCAAAATTCTGCACAGAATTATCTACATGATTGAAATTCTTCCCCCACTCTCTGTTGTTCTTTCTCTTGCATTTGATTCAGCTCTATTTAACATTCAAAGATGAGAAAAATCACTGCTGTAAAGTGGCTCTGTCAAGCTGTGGGTAGGTAGAACTCTAAGAAGAATGACACGTGGAGAGGTTTGGAACTCAGATTTCCCCAAGGAATGTTACCAGGTTGCTAAGCTATATCGAGTATCTTAACAACCAGGGAGCCACATAGGGCTCCTTGGAGCAAGAGCGGGAGAAACCGGAGGGAGACAGTTACATTCATTTGGAAGCCTTAGACATTAGGCTGTCTCTGCCAATTAAGGATTCCCAGCTCAAGTACAAAGATTTCAGGAAATCAATTACAACTCAAGATAGACCCATTACAAGGCTTGAAGGGTATCACAAGCCTTGAGTTCCTGTCAGCCAGATCACCTTCCTTTAAAATTGACCTCAGGTATAATTTTAAATTCATCATTAAAATAAGTTTTTAAAGTTTTAGGTTTGATTTAGTTGATGGACCACAGTTGACCTGACCTTTTCAAGACTATATAAAAGCCAATTAAGTCTGTTTTGAGGAAATGGGGCATTACCTTTTAAAGTAAACCACCTATTTTTGAGAGATCAGCAAATAAAAAATGCTGAATTTGTGGGATAAGAACATTTATTCTTTGAAAAGGTTTACTTAATAAATATTTATTGAGCATAAACTATGTGACAAGTGGAAAATTGGACTAGATCACTGCTTGCTTGATACATCTTATTGAGAGAAGCAAAAAATAAACACAGAAATATAAAAAAAAAGTCAGAGTGACATACATTATGAGTTATGAAGACAGTTTAAAGAGTGTTGAGGGAAAGAGAATGAGATAATGGTAGAAATGACTTTAGAGAGGGGTAGGAAGCCCTCAGAGAAGGAAATGGCAATCTACTCCAGTATTCTAGCCTGGAAAATTCCATGACAAAGGAGCCTGATGGGCTGCAGTCCATGGGGTTGCAAAGAGTTGGACATGACTGAGCACACACACATACACAGGAAGCCTTTTGGAGAAAGTCTTACCAGACAAAGCCGTGAACAAGGTGAGGGAGGAAGCGATGGGCAGATCTGGATGGCCAGGGGCTCTGCAAATGTAAAATGGTTCTGCATTCATCACCTAAATAACAGTCTTCACATCTCAAGGAATTCAGAGCAACTTAGCTGCTCGTTAATCAGCTATTGTTGTCTGCTTTTGTAAGAATACATTTTGCATATGTGCTATTTTGGACTAAATTAAATCTGTACTTAATACACATCTGCATGGTATTTTCCAAGTAAATGGCCAGGACTAGATTGATTAATAATGTTTTTAAAACTACCTATTCTGAGGATTTTGTGTCATGTGGTCTAGATAAAATTTAATGATTTACTAATATATAGGTAGATTTTAGAGGCTTTAGAAAAGGAAATATTTTTCCCAGTACTTACATGATTCTGAGTGGTGAATGGTAATTATAATTAGATTTTCCCACAGAGTTACCTATATACAGGTTTTTCTTCTGTTCTTCAGGATGAAAGCACAGTTTTAGCATCACAATTAAAATGGAATTATAAACAGAACTTGGCTACTTTGACTCAGCAAATCTTTTGGATGTATCCTCTTAAGACATTTCAGCCTAGGTTTTATAAGGCAGTCAGGCTAGTGGTGATAGAATTCCAGTTGAGGTGAAGGAAGTCCAGTTGAGCTGTTTCAAATCCTAAATGATGATGCTGTGAAAGTGCTGCACTCAATATGCCAGCAAATTTGGAAAACTCAGCAGTTGCCACAGGACTGGAAAAGGTCAATTTTCATTCCAATTCCAAAGAAAGGCAATGCCAAAGAATGCTCAAACTACTGCACAATTGCACTCATCTCACACACTAGTAACTTCAGTTCAGTTCAGTCGCTCAGTCGTGTCCGACTTTCCACGACCCCATGAACCACAGCATGCCAGGCCTCCCTGTCCATCACCAACTCCCAGAGTTCACCCAAACTCATGTCCATTGAGTCAGTAATGCCATCCAACCATCTCTCTCATCCTCTGTCATCCCCTTCTCCTCCTGCTGCTGGGGTCCAGCCCTGGTGGATCCAGGGTAATTTGAAGGGTGAATGGCGTAGGTGAGGAAAAACTTATTTATTTATTTAATTAGAAATATAAGATTAGATTAAGAAATAGTGTAGTAGGAAAATTAAGTGGAGAAAAGAGGCTGAATAACTTGATTTACGTGGGAAGCCAATAAAATCTCAGAACAAGAGATTTGCACCATCTATGTTAGGCCACTGGCACCCGTTTGAATATCGGAGAGTGCCCCACCTTGGGCTCTCTCTCTCACAGAACTTAGAAGCTGGGGCAAGTAAGTAGACATGGCGAGCCTCCACGTCCCAGATGGGAATTCAGCCTGAAATTAGTAAAGAGGAGACACGGGGGAAACCAGTCCTTCCAATGACTGGCCCAGCCTGTATTGTCTAGAAAGGCCTTTTATACCTTTTTGATTGTACAATAGAGATCAATGGGTAATACAAAATTATGCAGCGTTAGCAGCCCAGACGGAGAAGGCAATGGCATCCCACTCCAGTACTCTTGCCTGGAAAATCCCATGGACAGAGGAGCCTGGTAGGCTGTGGTCCATGGGGTCGCGAAGAGTAGGACACAACTGAGCAACTTCCCTTTCAATTTTCACTTTCATGCATTGGAGAAGGAAATGGCAACCCACTCCAGTGTTCTTGCCTGGAGAATCCCAGGGACGGGGGAGCCTGGTGGGCTGCTGTCTATGGGGTCACACAGAGTCGGACACGACTGAAGTGACTTAGCAGCAGCAGCAGCAGCCCAGACTCTTATCAAAACCAGGCTTTCTCTCTGCATACCTAATTGTATACACAAGTCTTAGGTGATTCACATCATCTTATGGCCAGATGGGCAATTAACATTTTACAGCCTTTTTCTGATGAGGGTTTGTCAACCAGAAGACTTATTTGTGTTGATCTTCCCAAAGTCTGGTGCCACTCTCAGAAAGCACTAAATAAAGTTACATTCTTACATAGCAAAGATACAGCTATTTATAACAAGTAAAAGGAGTAAAGTGATTTATAACAAAAGAAAAGTAATTAACTCAAAAGTCTAGTGTTGCTAACGTCAAAACTACTATATACCTTTTCCCATATCCTGATTACACTGATTAATATCCTCCCAGGTGCCTAAAAGATAAAGAATATGGAGGCCTGGCAGCAATCATTGAGTCAACAGTGAAATCCATCACCAATATGATTTTTAGCTCTTTAGAAAAACCTCTGTATCTTTAAGATGCTTTAAACTTTGTGCCTCTCGCGGTTGGGGGGCTGTAAGCAATTCACAAGTTGTAAAAGTCCCCAACTGTTAGGCAAGTTAGAGAGCCATCAAAGGGGTTTGAGCTGAAACATTCTTTTTGTATGCAGGAGACTGTTAACTGAAGCCCTGAGTTAACTTTTTCCAGAGAAAAGGTAGTAATCTCAGAAGAGTCTAGTATAGCAGAGAGTAAACAGACAGATTTTGATTTCGGGGTAGATACTCAGACAGAGGAACCCTCGAGACCTGACTTGCCTTGCCCATCAGGCCTCTCTGCATGACCTTGTCATGGGTGGGATCTCCTGTGCTGGCTCCCAGCATCCTGCCCCTAATCCTTCCCAGCATCAGGGTCTTTTCCAGTGAGTCAACTCTTCACATGAAGTAGCCAAAGTATTGGAGTTTCAGCTTTAGCATCAGTCCTTCCAATGAACACCCAGGACTGATCTCCTTTAGGATGGACTGGTTGGATCTCCTTGCAGTCCAAGGGACTCTCAAGAGTCTTCTCCAACACCACAGTTCAAAAGCATCAATTCTTCGGCGCTCAGCTTTCTTCACAGTCAAACTCTCACATCTATACATGACTACTGGAAAAACCATAGCCTTGATTAGATGGACCTTTGTTGGCAAAGTAATGTCTCTGCTTTTTAATACACTATCTAGGTTGGTCATAACTTTCCTTCCAAGGAGTAAGTGTCTTTTAATTTCATGGCTGCAGTCACCATCTGCAGTGATTTTGGAGCCCAAAAAAATAAAGTCTGACACTGTTTCCACTGTTTCTCCATCTATTTGCCATGAAGTGATGGGACCAGATGCCATGATCTTCGTTTTATGAATGTTGAGCTTTAAGCCAACTTTTTCACTATCCTCTTTCACTTTCATNGCTGTCTAGGTTGGACATAACTTTTCTTCCAAGGAGTAAGTGTCTTTTAATTTCATGGCTGCAGTCACCATCTGCAGTGATTTTGGAGCCCAAAAAAATAAAGTCTGACACTGTTTCCACTGTTTCTCCATCTATTTCCCATGAAGTGATGGGACCAGATGCCATGATCTTCGTTTTCTGAATGTTGAGCTTTAAACCAACTTTTTCGCTCTCCTCTTTCACTTTCATCAAGAGGCTTTTTAGTTCCTCTTCACTTTCTGCCATAAGGGTAGTGTCATCTGCATATCTGAGGTTATTGATATTTCTCCCAGCAATCTTGATTCCAGCTTGTGTTTCTTCCAGTCCAGCATTTCTCATGATGTACTCTGCATATAAGTTAAATAAGCAGGGTGACAATATACAGCCTTGACGCACTCCTTTTCCTATTTGGAACCAGTCTGTTGTTCCATGTCCAGTTCTAACTGTTGCTTCCTGACCTGCATACAGATTTCTCAAGAGGCAGGTTAGGTGGTCTGGTATTCCCATCTTTTTCAGAATTTTCCACAGTTTATTGTGATCCACACAGTCAAAGGCTTTGGCATAGTCAATACTGATCCTATAAGGCAAGCTATGGCCACTGCAGTTCTGTTCTGTTATCTGTCTACCTGTCTAGCACATTTGCTCCTGAAACAAGGCATTCACCTGTGTTTCCTGTTTGAGTCCAGCTCCTATTCCCTGTCTTAGCATTGGAACCTTGTGTGGTTTAAGAACATGGATACTCACCTCTCTGACATTCTCCTTTCTGGTCTCTACTAATTCCTGCTTCCAGGAAAATGACTTGGCTCTGATCTGCTTAGTCAGTGCCTACACCCCCCATTAGGGATTGTAGGCAGCTGCTAAGATCTTTGTAAGCAATCTGTGAAGTAGGAGAAATTAATGCTCAGATATGGTAAGTGCTCCGTATAAGACCACTCAGCTGTGGACTTTACTGCTTTTTGATTCTATAATACAAAGAATTCATTGTTCTAATTTCAGTTGTTATTGCCTTTTGAACTTGAGGATTTGGCAGTCATTCAAACCAAATAACGCTGGGGTGCAAAAGCAACAGAGTCCAGAGCAATCTCTGGCTCATTGTTTCAGATTAGATGTCTTTATTGGGCAGGTCTCTGAATCCTTGCCCTTTTCACTTACAAACATAAAAAATTATTACCCACTTACTTGGAGAGAGAGGATTAAATTGATACAGATACAAACTTAGTGAGACTAACATAAACAAGGCTTGAGTCACTGGGAGATACTGATTAAATGGTGGGCATATTACTCCCAAGTGGTGTTTTGTATCTAGTCAACTCTGGTTGTCATGACAAAATATTGTAGACTGAGTGACTTAAACAATAGATATTTATCTACTCACAATTTTGGAGGTTGCAAGTCTGAGATCATGGTGCCAGCAAGGTTGGGCTCAGGTGAGACTTTCTTTTTGGTTAGAGCACACAGTGGACCTCATGTGTCTCTTAAAAGGATACTAATCTTATGGTATCAGGGCCCTGGACCCTTATGATCTGCTGCTGCTGCTGCTGCTAAGTCGCTTCAGTCGTTCCAACTCTGTGCGACCCCATACATGGCAGCCCACCAGGCACCCCCGTCCCTGAGATTCTCCAGGCAAGAACACTGGAGTGGGTTGCCATTTCCTTCTCCAATGCATGAAAGTGAAAAGTGAAAGTGAAGTCGCTTAGTCATGCCCAACTCTTAGCGACCCCATGGACTGCAGCCCACCAGGCTCCTCCGTCCATGGGATTTTATAATCTGCTGCTGCTGCTAAGTCGCTTCAGTCACGTCCGACTCTGTGTGACCCCAGAGACGGCAGCCTACTAGGTTCCGCTGTCCCTGGGATCCTCCAGGCAAGAACACTGGAGTGGGTTGCCATTTCCTTCTCCAATGCATGAAAGTGAAAAGTGAAAGTGAAGTCACTGAGTCGTGTCCAACTCTCAGCGACCCCATAGTCTGCAGCCTACCAGGCTCCTCCGTCCATGGGATATTCCAGGCAAGAGTACTGGAGTGGGGTGCCATTGCCTTCTCCGTTTATGATCTGAGGTAACCTTAATTATCTCCGAATGGGTTCTACCTCCAAGTATTGCAATTAAAGCTTCACTTTAGGAATTCGGGACTTCCCTGGTGGCTCAGAAGGTAAAGAATCTGCCTGCAATGCAGGGTTTGATTCCTGGGTTGGGAAGATCCTTTGTAGAAGGGAATGGCAACCCACTCCTGTTATTCTTGCCCGGGAAATCCCATGGACAGAGGAGCCTGGCCAGCTATAGTCATGAGGTTGCAAAGAGTCAGACATGACTGAGCAACTAATACACTTTTAGGAATTTGGGGGGACACAAATTAGTCTTGAAAGTCCCTTGGACTGCAAGGAAACCAAACCAGTCAATCCTAAAGGAAATCAGTCCTGAATATTCATTGGAACGACTGATGCTGAAGCTCCAATACTTTGGCCACCTGATGTGAAGAGCTGACTCACTGGAAAAGACCCTGATGCTGCAAAAGATTGAAGGCAGGAGGAAAAGGGGACGACAGAGGATGAGATGGTTGGATGGCGTCACTGACTCGATGGACATGAGTTTGAGCAAGCTCCAGGAGTTGATGATGGACAGGGAAGCCTGGTGTGCTGCAGTCCATGGGGTGGCAAAGAGTCGGACACAGCTGAGCGACTGAAGTAAGTGTATAACATGTGTCTAGAGAAATCACTAAATCTTGAACCAAAGGTCATCCTTTTGTTTGCGCATTCCTTCCCAACAGCTTGTTTCTCTGCAGTCTCCTTTCCCGAGGCACGGGGGTGGGGTGGGGGGCACCTCGCTCCCCTCAGGCTCCAGGGAGTTTATCCAAACAGACTTTAATTGTTCCAGGGTTTCTCCTGCCCTCGGGTTGGTTATCCACACAAATGCCTCAAGGATTCCCAGAGAAAGTGCCTCAAATTCTAAGACTCAGGCTTCTACCCTGGATTCAACACTGTGTTCACTGGGCCAATCTTCCCATCTTAAGGGAAACACTAAAGTACAGGGCTGCTTTTCATCCCTTGGGGAAGGAAATGACAACCCACTCCAGTATTCTTACCTGGAAATCCCATGGACAGACTGGGCTAAAGTACATGGAGTCTCAAAGTGAGACATGACTTCAGACTAGACCAGAGAGCCATTTTACACAGGAAGTAAAGAGGATGTTGGAAAACAACCCCAAGTGTAGGCCTGAAGAACTCATCTCAGCGACAGCCATGGCCTCCAGCAGCATCCTCCACGGTGAGAGGTCAGAGGGTTAGCTTCCCTCAGGAGAGATCAGAACTTCTAGTTTTGTCCTAGGAGGCTTTTCTTATTAAGTTGTTAGAAGTTGTTAGAAGCTGGGCTCACTGAGAAAATCTTAAGAGGCCCTTACTAAAACACTTTCACGAAGCTTAAAGTGTAGCCACGTCAGCAGGGCTCTCTTGTGAAAGGAAAGTTAGGACATTTTAGATGGTCAGGGACCCGAGGCACTTTCTACAATGAGCTGGGCAGTTTTTCAGAGCTCTGTACCATCAGAATGGGGTGGAGGAGTGAGAACTCATGATAAGGAAGCCCTGTGGTTCGTCCTCTTCAAGGTGTCCACTTTGGCTTCAGCCAGCAGTGTGTGCGCTAACTCACTTCAGTCGTGTCTGACTCTTTGCAACCCTATGGACTGTAGCCCGCCAGGCTCCTCTGTCCATGGGATGCCACGCTCTCCTCCAGGGGATCTTCTCAGCACAGGGATCGAACCCTAGTCTCTGAAGTCTCCTGCATTGGCAGGAGGATTCTTTACCACTAGTGCCACCTGGTCAGCCAGCAGACCAGAGGTTAATTCCCGACTCCATTGCTTATCTCTCTGTTACCAAGCTATCCCATTTGAGCTCATTTTCCTCAGCATAACCCCGAGAGGGAGGACTGTGACCAAAAGTGGGGTCCAGCTGCTGACCCCTCAAAAGCCAATTAAATGGCAAGGCTGGTGGAACGGAAAATTTGCTTTATTTTGGAAAAGTGAGAGATTAAATAACTTAAGATCTATCGCTAGTGAAGGGTAGAACTTTGGCCCCAGAGCCAGGCCCAAGAACAAACTTAAAAAGATAGTTCTTGAAAGCGGAGAGAGAATGAAAGAGCAAAATACTTTCTTAACCTCATTTGGCAAAAACAGTTGCATACTTTTACCTCCCAAGTGAATCTCTGTATTATCCTGTGGAATTGGTGGACATACTCTTTTATTATTTTTTCCATGCAGCTTGAGAGTTCCCTGACCAGGGATTGAACCCAGGCCCTCGGCAGTGAAAGTGTGGAGTTCTAACCACTAGACTACCAGGGAATTCCCAATTTATTTTGTTTTTTAATAATTAAATTAATTAGGCTGGGCTTCCCTGGTAGCTCACAAGGTAAAGAATCTGCCTATAATGCAGAAGACCTGGGTTCAATTCCTGGGTGGGGAAGAGTCCCTGTAGAAGGTAATGGCAGTTCCGTTCAGTTCAGTTGCTCAGTTGTGTCCGACTCTTTGCGACCCCATGAATCGCAGCACGCCAGGCCAATATTCTTGTCTGGAAAATCCCATAGACTCCTCCCACAGAGGAGGAGAAACCCCAGTAAGACAGCAGGCGCTGAGAGAGGGCATTAGAGGGCAGACGGACTGAAACCACAATCACAGAAAACTAGCCAATCTGATCACATCGACCACAGCCTTGACTAACTCAGTGAAACTAAGCCATGCTGTGTAGGGCCACCCAAGACAGACGGGTCATGGTGGAGAATTCTGACAAAATGTGGTCCACTGGAGAAGGGAATGGCAAACCACTTCAGTATTCTTGCCTTGAGAACCCTATGAACAGTATGAAAAGGCAAAATGATAGGACACTGAAAGAGGAATTCCCCAGGTTGGTAGGTGCCCAATATGCTACTGGAGATCAGTGGAGAAATAACTCCAGAAAGAATGAAGAGACGGAGCCAAAGCAAAAACAACACCCAGCTGTGGATGGGACTGGTGACAGAAGCAAGGTCTGATATGGTAAAGAACAAACTGCATAGGAACCTGGAATGTTAGGTTCATGAATCAAGGCAAATTGGAAGTGGTCAAACAGGAGATGCAAGAGTAAACATCAACATTCTAGGAATCAGTGAGCCAAGATGGGCTGGAATGGGTGAATTTAACTCAGATGGCCATTATATCTACTACTGTGGGCAGGAATCCCTTAGAAGAAATGGAGTAGCCATCATGGTCAACAAAAGAGTCC
>SJYT01050952.1:271143-385810 GCA_006410635.1 Cephalophus harveyi | reverse complement strand
ATGGGCTACATGATCACAGAAAGTCTGCTAAAAATTTAGAAAAGCTGGTGAGCCTGTGACCTTGAGTCACAGGCGTTTATAGGAAAATGTGAATTACTTCTTTCTGTCAAAAAGGTGACAAAGGGCACCAACCAGCAGAAAGAGTCAAGTTTGCAGACAGATTAAGTGAGCCAGAAAAGTAGGACCAAGACAAGCCAAGAGATTTAGAAAGAAAAAAACTAGGGCTGTGTCCTCGATTCCATCAGAGATTAAAAAACAAAATCTAGACAGGTCAAGATGGTAACAGTTTTCTTGGCTGAGACTCAGAAACTAAGTGTGACTATTAGCAGGGCTGTTCCATACAGATGTGTAGGTTGAGCACTGTACAACTCAGTAGGCATCACTAACCATTCAGAGTAGTCACCATGGATTTATGTGTTCATTTATAATGCCAAGTTCCTAGTAGATGGCAGTCAAGTGTCACAAAGAAAGGGCAACTTTTCCTTTCTCTCATCCACTCAAGATGTGTATGCTTGGTGGCAACCTTTGACATTAGACAGGTAATAGGTGAAGATTTCTGTTCTCAATCACAGATTTCTGTTCTCAATCCTCAGCCAATGGCCAACAATTGTAGAAAGAAATATCCTACCTCACAAAAAAGAGGAGAAATGCAAATTATAATAACGAGGACATGTAATTTCCATTTATCAACTGACAAAGATGTAAATGACTTTTAATATCTTAATGCTGGTGAGAGTATTAGAACACAGGAACTCTCATAACGTGCAGCAGGAATATAAATTAGAATAACCTTTTCATAAGGCACTTGAGCAATGTATATTATAATCAGAAAAGTGCATGCCATTTGACCTATAATTCTGATTTGAGGATTAGCAAGAAATACTTGCACTGGTATACTTACATACAAATATATAAAAAATATATAAGAATGTTCACAATGTATGTTATGTTGGGCAGTGTATGTGAAGTCGCTCAGTCGTGTCCAACTCTTTGCGACCCCATGGACTGTAGCCTACCAGGCTTCTCCATCCATGGGATTCTCCAGGCAAGAATACTGGAGTGGGTTACCATTTCCTTCTCCAGGGGATCTTCCCGACCCAGGGATCAAACCCGGGTCTCCCGCATTAGAGGCAGATGCTTTGGATCACAATAAACTGTGGAAAATTCTGAAAGAGATGGGAATACCAGACCACCTGACCTGCCTCTTAAGAAATCTGTATGCAGGTCAGGAAGCAACAGTTAGAACTGGACATGGAACAACAGACTGGTTCCAAATCGGGAAAGGACTATGTCAAGGCTGAATACTGTCACCCTGCTTATTTAACTTATATGCAGAGTACATCATGAGAAACGCTGGGCTGGAGGAAGCACAAGCTGGAATCAAGATTGCTGGGAGAAATATCAATAACCTCAGATATGCAGATGACACCACCTTTATGGCACAAAGTGAAGAAGAACTAAAGAGCCTCTTGATGAAAGTAAAAGAAGAGAGTGAAAAATTTGGCTTAAAACTCAACAATCAGAAAACTAAGATCATGGCATCTGGTCCCATCGCTCACGGCAAATAGATGGGGAAACAGTGGAAACAGTGTCAGATTTTATTTTTTGGGGCTCCAAAATCACTGCAGATGGTGACTGCAGCCATGGAATTAAAAGACACTTACTCCTTGGAAGGAAAGTTATGACCAACCTAGAAAGCATATTGAAAAGCAGAGACATTACTTTGCCAACAAAGGTCCATCTAGTCAAGGCTATGGTTTTTCCAGTGGTCATCTATGGATGTGAGAGTTGGACTGTAAAGAAAGCTGAGCACAGAAGAATTGATGCTTTTGAACTGTGGTGTTGGAGAAAACTCTTGAGAGTCCCTTGGACTGCAAGGAGATCCTAAAGGAGATCAGTCCTGGGTATTCACTGGAAGGACTGATGTTGAAGCTGAAACTCCAATACTCTGGCCACCTGATGTGAAGAGCTGACTCATTTGAAAAGACCCTGATGCTGGGAAAGATTGAGGGCAGGAGGAGAAGGGGACGACAGAGGATGAGATAGTTGGATGGCATCACTGACTTAGTGTACATGAGTTTGGGTAAACTCCGTGAGTTGGTGATGGATAGGGAGGCCTGGCGTGCTGCAGTCCAGGGGGTCACAGAGTCAGACACGACTGAGCGAATGAACTGAACTGAACCACTGGATTGCTAGGGAATTCCCTATCTCTATTCTTTGTTCCTCTAGTCCTGACAATTCAAATAGGATTACTTGGCCCCAATCCTATTTAAACACAGTGCCCACGCAGACACTGAAAATGTGTTAGGGTATTCAGAGGCTGGACATATGACCCAGAATCTGCAACCATTAATCTTATCTCACACAGGCATCAAGTGAAAAGACAGAAGGTGGAAGTCCTTACAGAGCACTCAGGGACCAGAGGGGGGGTCAGCAGGGCCCAGGGCTCCATGGGAATGAACCACAAAGCCACTGGGAACCCTGTCGTTTTTACCACCTACTGTATGGGTTACTGAGCAGCTTCTTAAGAGCTGTACCTAAATACCATCTTAAGAGTTATTCTTATTTCTATGTTGCGAGTCTTAGTTGGAAGTGTTCTCTTCTCAGTCTCCTTCATCACTGAGGGTCAAAGATCAAAGTCCAGGACCACCTTTGTTCTTCCTCCCAGAGTCTCCACCAGGCTGCGTCTTCATAAGCTTCGTCTCCCTCCCAAAGATGCCTCCTTGCTCTGGGTGCACAGGTCCTAGGTCATCTCCCTTCAGCTGTCCCACACTCTGTCTTAACCACCCTGCCATCAGGCTCTCCAACAGGCCATTACACGTTTCTCCCAGGTACTCAAAACACTTGTGTCTCACAGGAGCAATCCAGGCAGCAGACAGTATTAATATCTTCATCTAGTACTCTGCCCACACCAAGAAGGTGAGAGAGATAATTGGTACCCAAACCTCCTTTTTGAAGATGAGAGTAGCCAGCCCTGCCCCTGGAATCCACATCACAGCCAGGCCTGTAGTGTGTAATGGAGTGGACAGACCTGAAATTGTTGACAGATATTTGCTGGAAATCACCCATCAAGAATTTCAGTTTTGCTGAACTATTAAACCAGCAATACAAATTCCAGATAGTCTGAGAAGAAATATTAGATTGGCAACATGAAAATTAATTGGTATCCAACTGCTAGCATCTAGACACAGTTGGAAGAAATGTTCAGGCAAATAGAATCTGGTATGATGTTTTTAGCTGCTGAGAGGGAGCCAGGCCTCTTAGCTTTGCTGTTTGTGTAGGTTCCCAAGGGAACTTGAGTGGAAACACCCCCTCCAGTTTTCTCAGTTTTTCATTGCCCATTTGCTAGATGCCTTGCCTGAAAGAAGTGATGTGAATCTTGTGAACCAGAATCTTGGAAATGACTCTGACAGTCTCAGATGGAAGAGACAGTTTCAACGATGAAAACTTTCTCTTAAAAAATAAAAAATCACATACCCTTTTTAGTATTTTGTATTCTGGTGCATAAAATAAAATGCACAGGAAATGACTTGAAGCATAATTTCAATAAATTCAAAATCAGTAGTAAAATATAAAGGGAAGTGCTTTATTAAGCAAAAGAAATAATTGATTTTTAAAAATATTAACATAAGCAGAGGTTGATTTTGGGCATCCGGGGATGTTTAATTGTTTCCCATCCTGATTGTCCTTTACATATCTAACTTTTTTTTCTGGCAAGAAGGTAGATTTTAGAGGGCAAAAGATTACTTCATTTTAAAAGCAGTCGCATGAAGCAGGTATTATGCTCATCTTTGTTTTGCAGGTGAAGACACAGACTCAAAGAAGCAAGGTCTTGTCCCCAGGTTGCATGCCTCAAAAAAATCTCTGCATCTTCTTATTGGAGCCCTTCTACTTCTGCTAAGGGCATACACTTCCTGCATTTGAAACTGAGCAAAGGTGGAAATTCTCTTACCCAAGCTGTAGAAGGGGTCTGGAGAAGACAGGGGTGAAGATCTTGAGACACTGGAGCAGGAAGGCAGAGGACAAGCCCCTGGATGAAGAATGTGTGAACAGCAGGTGGCAGCAGTGTCCTTGGAGTCTGGGTTTGTCCCCCGCAGTTCTTAGAAAGCAAGGTCAATAAGCACCACTGAAGGTGCAGATCCTAATACTGCCCTGTGATATCTGACCTGCCTCCCACCCGTCATCTGCCTCCGGCTGAGCCAAGGGGATTGTCTTGATGTCTAGTAGAGAAAGGGTGCTGCCTTTTCTCTGCGGTGTCTCCCTGAGGAACTCATAGGGGAGACTGGGAGAGATGACCTGCAAGTCATTTACAGAGGAAAGGCTCTCACTGAGATCATTAATGCCATGTACAATGCTGTGAGCTTCGTTACCCTCTCTGTTCCTTGATCTGCTTTTCTGTACAATGGGCTAACAATGGCCACCTGCCTTGCAGTCACTGAGATGACTGAACAAACTGAGATGATACATACATAGTCCTAGNTCTCACTGAGATCATTAATGCCATGTACAATGCTGTGAGCTTCGTTACCCTCTCTGTTCCTTGATCTGCTTTTCTGTACAATGGGCTAACAATGGCCACCTGCCTTGCAGTCACTGAGATGACTGAACAAACTGAGATGATACATACATAGTCCTAGAACAGCATTGGAGAAGGCAATGGCACCCCACTCCAGTACTCTTGCCTGGAAAATCCCATGGATGGAGGAGCCTGGTGGGCTGCAGTCCATGGGATCGCTAAGAGTCTGACACGACTGAGCGACTTCCCTTTCACTTTTCACTTTCATGCATTGGAGAAGGAAACGGCAACCCACTCCAGTGTTCTTGCCTGGAGAATCCCAGGGACGGCGGAGCCCAGTGGGCTGCTGTCTATGGGGTCACACAGAGTCGGACACGACTGAAGCAACTTAGCAGCAGCAGCAGAACAGCACAGTGGATGCAACACATGCTCCTCATTAGTACTGTTCTTTGTAGAGAGCTGTATCACTGTAGTGGGCTCTTTTATACGTCAGCATCTCACTCCATCCTTCCTCTGTGTTTTGAGATGTAGATACTACAGACTGAACAGAGGACTCTGAGGTTAAACCAGAGGAAGTAACACAAGCATGAACTTTGAAGTCAGATGAGGAAGTCAGATTCCTCTGGGGTGTGAGACCACATGCAAGTTACTTAATAATGCTTTGGAGCCTCCATTTCTTTGTCTGTAGAATGGTGACAATATTGCCTATCTTGTGTGTTTGCTGTGAGCACTAAATAAAACAACACATATGAAGCCCTCTAGTATAGTTCCTCTTATGTAATAACACTTAAAATCATTAACAAGGTATCTTAAAACATACAGAAAAGTGTTGAAATAAAATTCACATTTTAAGACAAGAGAAATTTAAACATAAAACTTTTTATCTGCCCTTTGACCTCTTCCCTCCCCTCTAGGGTACATTGTGCCTCTGCATTATGTGTTAACCAGATCTTCCCAAGGGCAGAAATACCTGTTCAACCATGAAAGTCAATTTTTCTCCTTCTGGTGCCTGCCCTGTAACTCCTCAGAAGATAACATTCCTTTCTCAGTCCTGTAAGGGGTCACAATAACTCACCACTCACCTTGTACGTGCAGGCATCTTTGGTGAATTTAATGTACAATGTCAATACATCATCCCTTAAAGCAGAACAGACTGGTCAGACAACCTGGGGGGATACTGGGCCCCAGCTAATGGAATTTCTCAGTTTAAATACTTACCTATGATCTTATCAATGTTACTTGTATTTTGCCTATTTTACAAGATTATTATTTCTTGTATTATCAAATATGTGATTGAGCCTCAGGTAAAATTAATGATTAGGTGACTTGAAATGATTGGCCAAATATATAGTTCAATAAGATCAAGGATTGGGCTTCCCTGGGGGTTCAGTGGTAAAGAATCCGCATGCCGATGCAGGAGACACAAATTTGATCCCTGATCTGTCAAGATCCCACATGCCACAGAGCAACTATGCCCGTGGGCCACAACTACTGAGCCTGTGCTAGGGCCCAGGAACCACAGCCAGAGTCCAAGAGGTGCGGCTACTGAAGCCTGCACTGCCTGAAGCCTGTCCACAGCAAGAGAAGCCACCTCAGGGAGAAGCCCAGGCACCGCAACTGGAGTGGCCCCTGCTTACCACGACTGGAGAAGAGCCCCACACAGCAACAAAACCCCAGCACAGCCATAAATAAATACAGTTTCCTATATCTGTATAGATATGTGTGTGTATGTATATGTATACACACATATATAGAGATCAAAGATTTTGATAGTGCAACTCTAGGTATGGGAAGAATCAAGAGGGAACCATTTACTGAACAATAACAGACAGATGGTCCAGAGGCTTTGGGCTGCTGTTCACAGGGCCTGGTCCAGTAATAGCACATTGAGTGGTCTATTAATGAAATACTCGCCTGACCTGGGATGTCTAGCACCGTGAGACAAATTGGTCACTATATGCCTCCCAAACTTCCGTTGAAATTAAGACCGAAAGGGAAGGGATTGTAAAATAAAGAATGTTGCCCACCATCCAGTTCTACAAGAATCAAATCATCAGGTGCTCCAGTTGAGTATATCTGAGAAGGGAATCCAGGGTGAAGATCTGGAATGAGGCACTCTGTGCTCTGGGAAATCTGGCAGAAGGCCTTCAGACAGTTAGATATTTTAAGGAAAATTTTCTTATAGCCTGGATTCTTACACCTTCCCATAAATGCACTGCAAACATCATCTAAGACATCTGTTCCTCGGGACTAGCAACAGTCTCCTCCTGATGTGTGCTTGGTCGCATGCACCTCTTTATCAAAAGCACATTTACTGACCTCTCCCCTTACCTCTTCAGAGCAGTTCCCCAGAGTATCCACTGTCTTTCCCGGGCTATGGTTCTCAGGTCGGCTCAAATAAAACTTTCCGTTTCTTTGACGATTGATTAATTTTTTTCCTTGACAAATCTATAAGGAAAACAAGTAAAGTTACTCATGACCCTACCACCCAGAAATAACCCTGTTATCATCATGATGTGTTTTTTCCCCATAGTGTTTGTACATAACATGGCTGAGATCACATCACATATGTACAAGTGAGATGACCCTCAGAAAGTGGCAGAGCTGGGCTGACATCCCGGGGTGGCTGGCTCTGGGTCCAGACCTTCCTATGTAGCCATTTTCCTGTACTGCCTCTAAAAAGTTAAGGCTTATATCCATTTTGAGAAGCTGATGGAAAAATATTTAAATGTTTTACGTTTGGAAATATACACTTACATTCAAAAGCACGTAAAGAAACCAGAAGTAGCCAAAATAATTCTATCATATAGTTAAAAGTTGGAATTTTGCCTGGAAAAGTATTAGTGTTTCATGTGGAAAAAATGTTAATTTCTACTATTTCTGTATAGCCAACATTTTAATTATTAAAACATTACTGTTCAAGCGCTTAAAATGAGTAAATTTGGTAAAATGAGTAAATGAGTCAGTTGACAAAGTAATTAAATTGACAAATCAAGTGAACTGATTATGTCATAGATTGGGTTTTGGGGGGCACTGATTTTGGGCAAATTGTCCGCTTTTATTGGAGATGGAGTATTGCTTTATTGGAATTGAAGATACACACACACACATTGAGTGAATAAATGACATGGATGAATGAATAAACTGAATTTTGCTATAATAGAAATGATCTTTCTAAAATTCTTTACATGGTGTAATGGCTTTATTATGCTGTCAGCATTTTAAGAAACTTGAGGGTTGCCTGAGACAGAAATCCTAGTTCTGGATCACAAGTATTCACTGTGTGCATGTTCCTACTTCAAATACATACTCACGGCTGATTGGCTGCTTAGCGAGAGACCGTACTTCCTGTGGGTTCTTGGTCCAAGCCCCACACACTGTGAGTGAGCTTGGAGCTAGAAGAACGAGGTTCCGACCTTGATAGGCTTATGCATTACTAGTCCCAGAACACTGGGTAGTCAGCGCACCCCTGAAATGTTTCCTCACCTGTAAAATGGGCATTGTTCCAACACCTGCCCCAGCTTGTTCCCAGCATCACGAGGTGCAGGGAAGTACTAGAGAATACCAGTTCATTATTGTGAACTGATTAGACCTCAGGGTCTGCAGTGACCCTGGTGTGGCGGAGGGAGCCCTGGGAAGAGGGCCACTGCCCCGCTTTGCTCTGGTTGCTGCTTTTCCGGTCACTGGTGCCCATGATAGAGAGACACACAGACCGATTCAGCTGCCTTCCTCAGGTCACCCGCCACGAAGAGCAAACAGCAGTGGCTTTACAGCCAGCGTTTCCTTACAGCTACTTCCGGCCCCACTCTGCGCAGAGCCCCTGGTGCTGGGGTGACAGGGAGGGCCTGGGTTCTCCCATAGGTACCCCTGGGGCCCCCCAAACTGGCCTCTCCCCTCTCTACCACTCACAGCTCCGCACCCAGCCTGCAAGGCTTCTGAGGGAGTATCTAATGACCACTTTTGTGACCTCAGTGAAGGAAATTTGCAGGCAAAGACACCTGGCTGGAGAGGGTGGGGACAGGGAGAGAACACAGCTGGTGACGAGAAAAGGGCCTGGCACAACATGAGCCCAGAGAGAGGATCAAAGACAAAAAATGAGGGGGGAGAAAGAAGTCTGGGGAGCACTGTTTTTTTCCCTCCTCCCTTTCCTCAAGTGTTGCAGTGAAATCATTAAGGGGAAAAAAGGGGGAAAATGGCATTCAGTGCTGGGGAGGGTGGCAGTCCATTCCAGCTACCATCAGGATACCTACCGCTGCTAAGTCCAGCCAGTCCAGGCCACAGGCCCCCAGCAACTCCTCGCAACACACCCGGACCCCCTGACCTGGGCAGGATCCCTGCCACCAAGCAAGCAGTAATTTATCACCTGCTCATTCTGGCTCACTTTCTCCTTCATGAGTTACATTAGCCCTAGTGGAGACTCAGGGACAGTGGAGCCTGGTGGGCTGCCGTCTATGGGGTCGCACTGAGTCGGACACGACTGAAGCGACTTAGCAGCAGCAGCAGCAACAGCAGGAATAATTTAGAAGAAAGCAGTGGCACCCCACTCCAGTACTCTTGCCTGGAAAATCCCATGGACAGAGGAGCCTGGTGGGCTGCAGTCCATGGGGTCGCTAAGAGTCTGANGACTCAGGGACAGTGGAGCCTGGTGGGCTGCCGTCTATGGGGTCGCACTGAGTCGGACACGACTGAAGCGACTTAGCAGCAGCAGCAGCAACAGCAGGAATAATTTAGAAGAAAGCAGTGGCACCCCACTCCAGTACTCTTGCCTGGAAAATCCCATGGACAGAGGAGCCTGGTGGGCTGCAGTCCATGGGGTCGCTAAGAGTCTGACATGACTGAGCGACTTCACTTTTCACTTTCATGCATTGGAGAAGGAAATGGCAACATTCCAGTGTTTTTGCCTGGAGAATTCCAGGGACGGGGGAGCCTGGTGGCTACTGTCTATGGGGTCGCACAGTCAGACATGACTGAAGTGACTTAGCAGCAGCAGTGGAGACTTAACATAACAGTTCAGTTCACTTGTAAGGTGCTCATTCCTTCCAGAGAGCTTTATACATGCAACCTAAAAGTTTATACATCTGCATAAAGAAGCGGTGGTATATACACACACACACACACACGCACACAAACACACACGCGCGCACGCACACATGCACACACACACACACACACACATACATACACACACACAGAAAAGAACGACATGTTGCCATTTGCAGCAACATGGATAGATTCGGAGGGCATTATGCTAAGGGTGAGACAGTGAAAGACAAATACTGTGTGCTGTCGCTTATATGTGGAATCTAAAAACTGCAACAAACTAACGAATAGGACAGAAAAGCAGCACACTCACAGATACAAAGAAGCCAGTGATTACCAGTGTGGCAGGAGGGGCATTATAGGGATTGGGGAGTGAGAGGTACAAACTACAGGATGTAAGGCTACAAGGATACATGTTTTGTACAACATGGTGTATATAGCCAATATTCTGTAAATGGAGAGTAACCTTTCAAAATTGTATACAATATAAAAAATTTTTAAATGATTAAAAATGTATAACACATTGTATATAAAAGATAAAAATAGAAGCTTACACATCTGACTAGCTCTTCAGGGTTGAAAGCACTTGTGTGCAGATGGACTCTGAATTTGAAGGTTCTAGTTCACCCAATGTAATTATTATCTGACATCAGCTAAGGCCCCCATCTCACTCCTCAGAGATCTGGTTCAACTTGGCCTATACCCCAGTTCCAGGGCCTGTGAACAAGGCTGGTTTCAGACCATAACAGGCCCGGAGCCTTTTAATTACGGAGTCTACATTCCACATCAGACTAAACACATCAGTATATACCCACATTTCACATTAAATATAACATTTTTTGCTGTGGAAAAAAAATAAAAGGGTTTTCTTAATTTTGCTTTTGAAATTATTTAGGTACCAATCATTCACTGACTATATGATTGGCTATGACTTTTGAACTATTATCATACATACACAGGAAATTCTATAGAGTGAGAAAGTCAAACAGTAGGTTTCTTTTCAAATGTAAAGAACTTACAAATACTAAACTGAAAAATGAATGAAGTCAACATAATTACATCTTATAGATGTTTCATTAAAATGTATTACTTTCAATTTTATACTTTTATTCCTGTGTTTTAGGTCCATTAACTTGTTTCTCATCTCACATGTTTTCATAAGCTTTTGAAAAAGCTGGTCTGCCAGGGGCCCTGTTTTCCCAAGGCCTGCTGACCAGACGGTCCTGTTGCTAAAAGACCTTCTCAAGATGGCCTGTCCCTCACTTCACTTCTGGCATCTTCTGATTCCTTGCTCCTGCATATCTGCTCATGTTTCCACTTCAGCTGGTATTGAAACTGGTCACAAACTCAGCTCCTTCGTTTTCTCCTACAAAATATCCAGCCACACTGAATCTTCCACAAAGGGGGAGACGTGATAAGTTCTGAGGGCCGTGGACAGAGGTCACTCACGTACCTCACAGCTTTCTGCCCTCTGGTCAGCACTACACTCTCACCCTTTGTCCCCCATCCCTCACCCCACATCCTCCAACCTGCCTGTGGCCACCCTGTCCAGGGCGGCTCTCCCTCCCCTTCCCTTGTCTGGCTGCTTCTCTCTGAAAGAGAAGACCTGCCAGGAAGGCCTGCACTCTCCAGGCTCATTGAATTTCCTGTCTCCTTTCATAAGCATTTATCTGGTGCATTCATTTCTGGAGAGCACCTGGGCAGGAGCCCCTGCTGGCCACTTTCTGGATGAGGACTTCTCATCTCTCAGGTCAGAGCTTCTGCTTGCCTTTTCCACCATTAGAAACCAACAAGATCATGGGACTTCCCTGGTGGTCCAGTGGCTTAGACTCCATGCTCCCAGCACAGGGAACCCCAGTTCTATCCTTGCTCAGGGAACTAGACACCACATGGTGCAACTAAAGAGTTCGCATGCTGCAACTAAAAAGATTCCATGTGCAGCAATGAAGATTGAAAATCCTGCATGTTGCAACTAAGACCTAGTGCAGCCAAATAAATTAAGTAATTAAAAAAAAAAGAAACTAGTTAGATCAGTCCAAATTCTGGTTTCATTGAAACTTCGTTTCCCCCTCATGGTCTCCTCTGACTTTTAACATTCCACTGAAACAACATACTCCTGTCTTCACAGGATAATGAAGGAGGAATCAAGTGACAAGTCCCAGCTGAGACCCTGTCTTCTCCACCCCCAGTCCTGGGCTTTTTCAGGGTTTCTTTCCTTTTGACTGTCTTTTATTACTTGGCTTTCTTCATGAAAGACATGCACTGCACTGTGAATTTCCTTCAGTAAACACAGACGCTTGGCTTGTTTGAGCAAACAGGGCCATGGAGATGGGATGGAGCAGAGGGGGCAGGGTGGGCAACAGGTCCATCTTCTCTATTAACCACAGGAGGTGCAGTGTCAGGGGCCCACAGGCTTAGGAGGCCCATGAAAATGTTTAATTTCTTAAAAAAAAAAAAAAAAAAAAAGTTATTTATTTGGTTGTGCTGAGTCTCAGTTGTTGGGATCTTTAGTTTAGCAGCATGTAGGATCTAGTTTCTGACCAGGAACAGAACCTGAACCTGAATTGGGAGTGTAGAGTTTTAGCCACTGGATCACCAGGGAAGTCCTTTAATCTCTTTTAAAATCAGAAGGAAAACAAACAAACAATTTTTAGGTTGAAGGAAATGTTTCAATATATAATAATATTTGTCTTCATACCAATACAGACATAAAATAAAATTTAATCATTTTTTTAAGACGGAAGGAACTTATAAAAGCAAGAGTATCCAGGGTCCATGGCAATTATAATGTGGCCCTGGTGGGCAGGTGTCTGCTCACTGAACTTTACATGTGAAAGTCCATTTAAAGTTGTGCTGCTGGTTGGGGAATGGAAAGTTGGCACCTCCTGAACTATGAGTAACCATCACTTATGTCAGGTAAACCAGAAGAACTAATTACAAGGCTGGTTGTGTTTTCTGGGTCAGCATGGACTGGAGCCAGCAGCCTAATCCTCTTGTAAAGCCATGGACCATGCTCTGGGGGCAGGGGCTCAGCTTTCTCCGTCTGGGGGGAAGTTCATCTCCTCTCTTGGACTATCATTCCAGTTACAGCTCAACCCAGGGTTCCCTGAAGGTCAGGTAGGCCATCCATTAGAAGGCCTTGGAGCCTTGCCTGGCCCATCCTCAAACCAGCCACTCCCACTGGGCCCCTCCTCTCCTCCCTGAAGCTTATTAGCATTCTCAGCAGAGAAGGGGTAGAAAAGGGTAAAAAACAACTTGAACTTTGCTCCATATACAGTCATATATTTGACTCCAATACAGTCAGCCCCGTATTCCAACCCCAGCTCTAGTACTTGCCAACTTTGTGTGCTTTCTGAGCCTCGATTTTGTTTTCAATTAAAATGGGGATAACATTACCTGTTTATACAGTTATTGCAAGTATTGAATAAGAGAACCTGTGCAAAGTCTGAGGACCCAGTGGGAGCCTAGGGTTGGCAGCATGACAGTCGAGTCTAGGGCATATGTCTTAAAGTTGTGTTTTTGTACTTTCTGCAATATAAATAAATATTGATAGCTGCAGCAAAGATGGTTCTTCCTCTGGCATAGGTTCCTCTCACTCTTTTTTAATGACCTAATCCTATCCATTAATAATCTGTCTTCATGGTTCTGTCTGCCACCCACCTCCACTAGCCAGGGGAAGATAGTGTGGTGTGCTGGAAAGTCATCTGGGTAAGAGCTCAGGGACCCTGACTTATAATGTGAACCCTGCTGCCCCTGAGCCGTGGAATCTTGGGCAACTTGCTCCAACAATTTGGTCTTCAGTTCCATATCTGTAATATTAGGTATCCCTCTGTGAAATAAATACATATATATATATATATCTATACCTGATTCCTGACAAAGAATTCCTAAAACTCTTGAAAAATAGAGGTCCTAGGGAAATCTGTTCTAATACTTAATTAAGTCTTTGACTCTAGTTCCTAACATAGAGCTTCCAAGACCTTTCAATTTCCTAAGTGATAGGAGTGTAATTTGTTCTAATGAGGTGACCTGTGGTCAAATTCTCGATGAGGATTCGTCACCAGAAGACCAAGCCATGATCAGAAGCTTGGAACTTTCAGCCCCAACCCCCCATTCTCTGGGGCTGAAAATGGAGTTAATAATCGACCTGGCTTCCCAGGTAGCCCAGTGGGAAAGAATCTGCCTGCTAATGCAGGAGACACAAGAGATGCAGGTTTGATCCCTGGGCCGAGCAGATCGCTTGGAGGAGGAAATGACAATCCACTCCAATATTCTTGCCTGGAAAATCCCATGGACAGAGGGGCCTGGCAGGCTACAGTCCCTGAGATGGCAAAGAGCAGGCACAACCAAGCACACACATACCTGTATGGTGAAGCCTCCATAAAAGTCCCAGTCGGACCAGGTTCGGGGAGCTCTGAGATGAGCATTGACATGCTGGGATAGTGGCATGTTGCCACTCCACGGGCACAGAACTCCTGTACTCAGGACTCTTCTAGACCTCACTCTCTGTATCTCTTCATCTGGCTTTAATCATTTAATTAATCATTTTAATCATTTAATCTTTATTGTGTCCTTTACAATAAACCTGTAAACAAAAGAAAGTATTTTCCTGAGTTCTGTGAGCCATCCTAGCAAATATTTTAACCCAAAGAGGGGTCAAAGGAAGTCTGATGTATAGCCAGTGGGGAGTCAGAAGTACAAGTGACAGCCTGGGACCTGGGACTGCCACCTGAAGTGGGAGCAGTCCTGTGGAGCTGAGTCTTTTAAAAAATTATTTTTGCATTTTAGTTTTTGTACTAATTAATTTTTATTGCAGAATAGTTGCTTTACAATGTTGCATTAGCATTTACTGCATAACATAATAAATCTGCTATATGTATACATAAACCCTCTCCCTTTGGGGGCACTGAGCCCTTAACCTTCGAGATCTGATGCTAACTCCAAGTGCACTGTGTCAGAACTGAACTGAATTGTAGGCCACTTGGCTGGTGCCAAACAGCTTGTTGTAGTGAAGAATCCACACATGTGGTGTCGGAAGTGTTGTGAGTGTGGTAACTGCTTGGGTTTTATGATTCTAATGAGGTGACCTAATGAGGGCATTGGCAAAATTTCTTTACACAAAGAAAAGACGGGGGATTCTTTGTTTAAAGGTGTGTGCATGCTCAGTCATTCAGTTGTGTCCAACCCTTTGTGACCCCATGGACTGTAGCCTGCCAGGCTCCTCTGTCCATGGGATTTCCCAGGCAAGAATACTGCAGTGAGTTGCCATTTCCTTCTCCAGGGGATCTTCCTGACCCAAGGATTGAACCTGTGTCTCCTGCATCTCCAGCATTGGAGGCAGATTCTTCACCCTCTGAGCCATCGGGGAAGCATGACACTACAAAAACGGGAGCTGGAAAAATTCACCGGAAAAGGCAGAGTGAAAGCCTGGAGACTTCTATTAACTTCCCTCACTTCAAACCCTGAAAGTGGAGTTGGGTTTCAAGTTGCTCACCAACAATTCAGAGCCTGGCTAGAAGTCTCCTGTGCTGCTGCTGCTGCTGCTGCTAAGTCGCTTCAGTTGTGTCCGACTCTGTGCGACCCCACAGACAGCAGCCCACTGGGCTCCGCCGTCCCTGGGATTCTCCAGGCAAGAACACTGGAGTGGGTTGCCATTTCCTTCTCCAATGCATGAAAGTGAAGAGTGAAAGTGAAGTCACTCAGTTGAGTCCGACTCTTAGCGACCCCATGGACTGCAGCCTACCAGGCTCCTCCGTCCATGGGAGTTTCCAGGCAAGAGTACTGGAGCGGGATGCCATTGTGGCCTGCAAATTCTCACAGGGCACTGAGATGAGAAGGGAAAACGGAGCTTTAAGACTCAACACTCAACAAATCCCAGAGGCAAATCCAGGAACACATAGGATTCCCGAGAGCCTGGGGGAATCAAGGTTTCAGGCTGGGATCAGGCTTCATCAACTTTCCCGACTGGGAGGTTATGTCACACTTGAAAATCCCATTGTTACCAACTTAGCCCAAGTTCACATTCATTCAGGCAACCAGCTGCCAAACCATAAGTTTGTGGAGAGAGTCCGTGTGAGGATGTGGGGCTAGTATGACAACCTCATACTGCTAACCTGGAGGCTGGGGTGGGGGGGTAGGGGACAAGGGACACCAATTCTGGAATTCCTATCCTTGCCTGTTTCTGCCCACCCCGCCCTGTGCAGTTACGGAAACCATTTCATTGCAGACAGGTGATTACTCAGGCATGTTGTTGGCAGTACATGGAATAAATCACTTTCTCCTCCACCCTGAGAAAAATTGTGCCTCTCCTGTAGGAGCATAATTCAAGCAATCTGTCTCCAGGGAGCTGAGAGGAGTGCAACCAGTGCCGATGGCCTGAGCTTCGAGAATTATGGGCAGCGAAAATACACAATGAAGAGGAGGTGCCTCAGCGGGAAGGCAGTGCCTGCATCAGATCAACCTGACACCCAGACTCGGACACAGGACATTTTCTTCTCTCTGCACCTAAATAACCATTTAAAGTAGAAGTATAAAACCCACTTAAACCAGGCTTCCTTGGTGGTTCAGCGGTAAAGAATCTACCTGCCAATGCAGGAGATAGGGGTTCCATCCCTAACCCCGGAAGATCCCACATGTGGTGGAGCAACGAAGCCCGTGCACCACAACTGCTGAGCCTGTGCTCTAGAGCTCACGAGCTGCAAGTACTGAGCCCATGTGCCGCAACTGCTGAAGCCTGCGCTCCCCGGAGCCCGTGCTCCGCAACAAGAGAAGTCACAACAATGAGAAGCCACAATTACAGAGTAGCCCTTGCTCACCGCAACTAGAGAAAAGTCATGCAGCCAAAAGAACCCAGCACAGCCAAAACCAAATAAACACAAATTATTATCATTATTTAAAATTTTTAAATTAAAAAAATAAATTTAAACCATGAGTCTATTTAATAAGATTTCTACTTACACATAACTTTCTGGTAATCTATGTAGCTTCTAAAATGAGTGTTGGTTCCTCACTAAAATTAGATTATATCTAGTGATATATATATATTTGTATATTTATATATTTTGTAAAAAAAAATACTGGAACAAGCTGATAGGATTAAGTGTAGGAGTAGAAACAGCCTCCTTTGAGAGTACGGAGTTAAGAAACTTCTAAATAGTAAATAGTTTAGACTCTGTGGACCTGTAAGTCTCTGTCACAGCCACTCAGCTCCATCATTGTAGCACAAAACAGTCACAGACGTCACAGAACTTAATGAACATGGTTGTGTCCCTGTAAACCTTTACTTAAAACTGCTGACATTTGAATTTTGCATAATTTTCATATGTCATGAACTTTTATTCTTCTTTCAAGCTTTTTTCAATCATTTAAAAATTTAAAAGCCATTCTTAGCCCTCAGGCTGTATAAAAACAGGCTGTGCGCCCTATTTATCAAAATTCCCAAGGCAAAAATGTAATGAAGGCAAAGTTTTGTTTTTGGTTGATTTAATCCTTTCCCTTCCCTATGGCCCTACTATTTTAAAGTAAGATGGGGAAAAAAAAAAAACCTAAGACAATGGCGGGGGTGGGGGTGGGGTGGAGTTTAGGAGTTTGGGATTAGCATATACAAACTACCATATATAAAATAAGCTAAACAACAAGGCCCTACTGTATAGCACAAGGAACTACATTCAATAGCCTATAATAAACCACAATGGAAAATAATATGAAAAAGAAATATGTATGTATAATGAATCACTTTGCTGTACAGCAGAAATGAACACAACACAGTAAATAACTATACCTCAATTAAAAAAAATTCCATTCAGGGAAAACAGAACCACTCAGGGCTGCCTGTGGTGGTAAAGGGACCCCTGTAATCCCACCCTTTGTGCGTGCATGCGCGCTTAGTTGTGTCCTACTTTTTGCAGCCCCCTAGACTACATAGCTCACCAGGCTTTTCTGTCCATGGAATTTTCCAGGCAAGAATACTGTAGTGGGTTGCCATTTCCTACTCCAGGGGATCTTCCTGACCCAGGGATCAAAACTATGTCTCTTTTGTCGCTTGCATTGGCAGGTGGATTCTTTACCACTGTGCCACCTGGAAAGCCCATCCCCACCCTAAACAAAACCAGACCTTCCTGAGACTTTCTTGATGGTCCAATGGCTAAGACTCTGTGCTCCTAATGCATGGGGCTTAGGTTCAGTCCCTGGTGGGGCAACTAAAGACACTGAAACTAAGACCTGGCACAGCCAAATAAATAAAAATAAATAAATATTAAAACAAACCCCCAAAATCTCAAACCTTCCTGCCTCCTCGATAGCTGAAATGCCTTTAACAGAGGATAAGTTCTGGAATTTGACATATTAAATTAATAGCCACAATAAGGATAAAAATAAAAATAAAGTAAGATAGGTGGGTAGGGAAAAGGTAAGTCAAAGGAAAACATTATCAACACAGGAAATTCAGAAAGAGCAAGGGAAATATTTTGAAGAAGGTACCTCTTTTGCCACCTTGTAAACAACTACCGACTTTACCTTCAAGGGGAATGAATTTCGCTTCTGGCAAAATCAACAGACTTCTATTGACCCCCATTATATTCCAGGAACACACAGAGTGCAAAGATGTGGCAAAACAGCCCCTGCTCTCTGGTAGAAGAGAACTACAGTTAGATAATAAAAGGTCCTTTCCATTGAGTGACAAGAGTCCATGATTCATTGAACAAAAACATTTGCTGAGCACAAAAAGGTAAAATGGTTGTCTGAGGAGGCCTTACAAATAGCTGAGAAAAGAAGAGAAGCTAAAGGCAGAGGAGAAAAGGAAAGATATATCCATCTGAATGCAGAGTTTCAAAGAAAAGCAAGGAGAATAAAAAAAAGTCTTCCTAAGTAATCAATGCAAAGAAATAGAGGAAAACAATAGAAGGGAAAGACTAGAGATCTATTCAAAAAATTAGAGATACTAAGGGAACATTTCATGCCAAGATAAGCATGGTATAGGACAGAAATGATATGGACCTAACAGAAGCAGAAGATATTAAGAGGTGGCAAGAATACACAGAAGACTATACAAAAAAGATCTTAATGACCCAGATAACCACAATGGTGTGATCACTAACCCAGAGACAGACATCCTGGCCACGAAGTCAAGTGGGCCTTAGGAAGCATCACTATGAACAAAGCTAGTGGAGGTGGAATTTCAGCTAAGCTATTTCAAACCCTAAAATATGATGCTGTGAAAGTGCTGCACTCTATATGCCAGGGAATTTGGAAAACTCAGCAGTGGCCACAGGACTGGAAAAGGTTAGTTCCAATCCCAAAGAAAGACAATGCCAAAAATGTTCAAACTACTGGACAATTACACTCAATTCACATGCTAGCAAAGTAATGCTCAAAATCCTCCAAGTTAGGCTTCAACAGTATGTGAACTGAGAAATTCCATATGTTCAAGCTGGATTTAGAAAAGGCAAAGGAACCAGAGATCAAAGTGCCAACATCCATCAGATCATAGAAAAAGCAAGAGAATTCCAGAGAAACACCTACTTCTCCTTCATTGACTACGCTAAAGCCCTTGACTGTGTGGATCACAACAAACTGTGGAAAATCCTTAAAGAGATGGGAATACCAGACCACCTTACCTGCCTCCTGAGAAATCTGTATGCAGGTCAAGAAGCAACAGTTAGAACCAGACATGGAACAACAGAGTGGTTCCAAATTGGGAAAGGAGTACATCAAGGCTGTATATT
Organism: Cephalophus harveyi; assembly: GCA_006410635.1. Lineage (NCBI taxonomy): Eukaryota > Metazoa > Chordata > Mammalia > Artiodactyla > Bovidae > Cephalophus > Cephalophus harveyi. The sequence goes on along the minus strand of SJYT01050952.1, from coordinate 366,532 downwards.
GTCACCCTGCTTATTTAACTTATACGCAGAGTACATCATGAGAAACACTGGGCTACATGAAGCACAAACTGGAATCAAGATTGTAGGGAGAAATATCAATAATCTCAGATATTGAGTGACAAGAGTCACTCAATGCAGATGACACCACCCTTATGGGAGAAAGTGAAGAGGAATTAAAGAGCCTCTTGATGGAGGTGAAAGAAGAGAGCGAAAAAGCTGGCTTAAAACTCAATATTAAAAAAACTAAGATCATGCCATCTGGTCCCATCACTTCATGACAAATAGATGGGGAAACAATGGAAACAGTGACAGACTTCATTTTTTTGGACTCCAAAATCACTGCAGATGGTGACTTCAGCCAAAAATTAAAAGATGCTTGCTCCTTGAAGAACAGCTATGACAAACCTAGACAGAGTATTAAAAAGCAAAGACATTATATTGCCAACAAAGGTCTATCTAGTCAAAGCTATGGCTTTTCCAGTAGTCATGTATGGATGTGAGAATTGGGCCATAAAGAAAGTTGAGCACCAAAGAATTGATGCTTTTGAACTGTGGTGTTGAAGAAGACTCTTGAGAGTTCCTTAGCAGCAAGAAGGTCCAACCCATCAATCCTAAAGGAAATCAGTCCTGAATATTCATTGGAAGGACTGATGCTGAAGCGGAAGCTCCAATACTTTGGCCACCTGATGCAAAGAACTGACTCATTAGAAAAGACCCTGATGCTGGGAAAGATTGAAGGCAGGAGAAGGGTACAACAGAGGATGAGATGGTTGAATGGCATCACTGACTTCATGCGTTTGAGCAAGCTCCAGGAATTGGTGATGGACAGGGAAGCCTGCAGTGCTGCAGTCCATGGGGTTACAAAGAGTCAGACACTCTCTTTCAGCAAGTGAACTGAAGAAGAATTACTACATTCCAGGTCCTGGGTTGGGTCTTTCTTGTTTTCACTTGGTTATCTGCTTTTCTTAATGCACAAAAGTGTCAAGCTGGCAGTCCCATATGGAACATCAAAGAGGGAAACCACAGAGTGACTGGTCTCTGCCTTAGCAGGGCTGGACTAGGGAGAAGTGAGTGAGAACTCCAGGATGCAAAAGCCAAGGAAGTCTTCATGCGTATGTGCTTGCATGGCCTGGAGAGTGGGCGCCTCCTTGGATTCTGCACCCTAGCGCCCCACCTGGGTGAACTGGCAGAGCCTGCTGTTCTGGCAGTCCCATATGGAACATCAAAGAGGGAAACCACAGAGTGACTGGTCTCTGCCTTAGCAGGGCTGGACTAGGGAGAGGTGAGTGAGAACTCCAGGATGCAAAAGCCAAGGAAGTCTTCATGCGCATGTGCTTGCATGACCTGGAGAGTGGGCACTTCCTTGGGTTCTGCACCCTAGCGCCCCACCTGGCTGTACTGGCAGAGCCTGCTGGGAGCCTGGGAGGGCTGGAGTTGGCATTTTGGGGTTTGGGTTACCTAAGACACCCCAACTCCCTGGTGAGGAATTACATCTTTCTCACTGTATCCAGTCCTGTGGAACTCTCCCGTGGCCTTAATTCCCCAGAGACTCGGCTGGTGTGGGCGTCACATGCTCCCTTCTGGACTGTGACTCCTGGGCTGAATGAGTTTCTGTTTCTTTCCACCGTCTACAGTCTCCCTGAGTAATGCTGACATTCCAGTCCAAGTCACACCTCACAGCCTGCTACTCCAAGCGTGGTCTGTGGACCAGCATCGCCTGGTGCTGGTGAGAAATGCAGACCCTCAGGCCTGTCCCAGACCACAGTCAGAATCTGCATTTTGACAAGGTCCCCCACTCCTCCCACCATGGCATGGCCCTTGCTGCAGCCCTTGAGGTTCACAACAGAGGGCCTCGCAAAGCAGCTTTGCTGAAAATGCACCACTTGTTCCACTGCAGGGGGCATGGGTTTGATCCCTGGTCAGGGAACTAAGGTCCCACATGCTGTAGAGTCAAAAAAAGAAAAAAAGTGGGGGCCAGGGGGCCAAGGGGCTCTCAATGTTGTTCAGGGATACTTGCCTGTTATAGATCCAGCCTCACTGTTTTCGGACATCCTAGTGATAGCAGACCCTGATACCAGAGTTAATACTGTGAGGAGACAAAATAATGAGAATAGTTTTACCAAAGACAATGAAACATTGTATAATGTCTGCATTTCACCATTGACTTGAGTGCACCCTTAGAAAACTAAATGTAACAAAAACCCAGGACATTTTTGGTAACTGTATGCTCTACCAACTCTTAGGGGAGTTTTATACAAGCACTCATTTATGAGTTATATAAAATGTTATAAATATAGAAAAAAAAATGCACCACTTGCTGAAACTCAAGGAGGCTCAGGGCTGGCCCTGCCCTTCCCATTTGGGCCTCCCTCCCTGAGGAGTCCTCAGACACACTCACCTGGTGCTTTGTTAATGGTGGACTCTAAAATAAAAGAAAAAAAATAGGTATTAATTTCATAAAATGATGCCAGCACCACCCTTTGAACAAGCCTCTTTCCAGAGATGCACCTCCTTTTAAAAGTGGAGGTGGGCAAATCAAGAGGCTACTTCAAAGTGTAAAGGTACTCCTCTCAGTTCAGTTCAGTTGAGTCGCTCAGTCGTGTCCGACTCTTTGTGACCCCATGAATCGCAGCACACCAGGCCTCCCTGTCCATCACTAACTCCTGGAGTTCACTCAGACTCACGTCCATCGAGTCAGTGATGCCATCCAGCCATCTCATCCTCTGTCGTCCCCTTCTCCTCCTGCCCCCAATCCCTCCCAGCATCAGAGTGTTTTCCAATGAGTCAACTCTTCACATGAGGTGGCCAAAGTACTGGAGTTTCAGCTTCAGCATCATTCCCTCCAAAGAAATCCCAGGGCTGATCTCCTTCAGAATGGACTGGTTGGATCTCCTTGCAGTCCAAGGGACTCTCAAGAGTCTTCTCCAACACCACAGTTCAAAAGCATCAATTCTTCAGTGCTCAGCCTTCTTCATAGTCCAATTCTCACATCCATACATGACCACAGGAAAAACCATAGCCTTGACTAAATGGACCTTAGTAGGCAAAGTAATGTCTCTGCTTTTCAATATGCTATCTAGGTTGGTCATAACTTTCCTTCTAAGGAGTGTCTTTTAATTTTATGGCAGTCTTTTAATTTTATGCAGTCACCATCTGCAGTGATTTTGGAGCCCCCCAAAATAAAGTCTGACACTGTTTCCACTGTTTCCCCATCTATTTCCCATGAAGTGATGGGACCAAATGCCATGATCTTCGTTTTCTGAAAGTTGAGCTTTAAGCCAACTTTTTCACTCTCCACTTTCACTTTCATCAAGAGGCTTTTAAGTTCCTCTTCACTTTCTGCCATAAGGGTGGTGTCATCTGCATATCTGAGGTTATTGATATCTCTCCCGGCATTCTTGATTCCAGCTTGTGCTTCTTCCAGCCCAGCATAGTCTTGAGCTAATACGAGACAGTGGTGGTTCTTCTTTAGAGACAGACCTCTGGTCTTTCTTCCTTTTAGAATGGGCCAGGAGAGTAGAGAAGAGGTGTCAACAACTCTAATATTTACTGATAGCCTACTACACACCAGACCCTGGACATATATTTTTTATTCTTTAATGCTATCATAAAGGACAGGCTTAGACAGAGGATGAAACAAATTCAGAGAGGCCAAAAGAACTTGCCTTAAATCATCTAGTGTCTACCTGGGAAGAACCAAACAGTGAATCCAGGTTCTATGTGTTGCTGACTCACAAGAACACATGAAACCTAACACATTACTGCGGCCAGCCTTTGCCCCACGTGAGAGTAGTGGTGGGGGTGATGATGGCTCTGGGTGTGCGTGTATGTGAACATGTGTTTGGGGATGGTGGGTTGGGGTGCTCAGGAGAGTCAAAGGTCAAGTGTACAGTGAGAAGCTTGCAGGCAGGCCCAACTCCTCGTGGTGGCAGGCCATGGCATCCATGAGATGTGCAGTCAGCTTAAGATTTCACACGTTTGTAAATTAAAATGAGAGGACTAACAAGGACCTACTGTATACCACAGGGAACTATATTCAATATTTTTAAAAATGAAACATTTTGGGGGAGGGGCACGTGGCATGTAGGATCTTAGTTCCCCAATCAGGTATTGAACCGAGGCCTCCATGGCATCCATGAGATGTGCAGTCAGCTTAAGATTTCACACGTTTGTAAATTAAAATGAGAGGACTAACAAGGACCTACTGTATACCACAGGGAACTATATTCAATATTTTTAAAAATGAAACATTTTTTGGGGGGGGGGCACGTGGCATGTAGGATCTTAGTTCCCCAATCAGGTATTGAACCGAGGCCCCCTGTATTGGAACTGCAAAGTCTTAACCACTAGACTGCCAGGAAAGTCCTATACTCTGTATAATAACCTATAAAGGAAAAGAATCTGAAAAAAGTATGTATAACTGAATCACTTTGCTGTACACCTGAAACTATCACAACATTGTAAATCAATTGTACTTCAAGTGAAAATAAAAAATATAAGTGGAAATAAAGATATTTAGATTTTTTTTCAATGGTGATTTCACCAATGCTTTCTTGGGGAACTATGAAAACCTAAGTTCTATCATGTTTTCTAATTCTTTTGGATCCCCTGCTTTTGCTGATACACTCAGTACACACCCCTGTAAGACCCACCTTAATACCAGTTCTGAGGTCGAGGGGACCTGGCCCAGCTATGTGGAAGTGGTGGTGACCGCTTCCACCTGGGAGACCAGCAGTGCAAGGTGTGGTTAGGGAGGCGGGGAGGCTGCGAACTTTAGAATGAGTTACTGCTCTAAGAATTTCTGGAGTGCCTGTTTTCCCCATTCCTGGGCTCTGAGTCAAGAATGTAATTGAAGCCAGGGGACAATAGAGTGTGAAAGCAAAGATGTCCCCTGGTGTCAGATACCCTGGCCAACCAGACCCAGACACACAGAGCAGGTGCTTGGCTTTTGCTCCTGGTGCTGGCTGGGTCCCTGCACCCTGCCCCGCACTCTGTGATAAAAGCCACAGCTCCTGCCTCCTCTGTACCTCCAGGACGAGCTCTGACTGAGAAGAGCCTGCTTCCTCCTCCCGACCCCTTGTTTCCAGGCTAGAGATCCAGAGGCAGGAGCCACATCTCAACAGAGGAAACCATGAAGCAGGACTTCAGATGCTAAGGACTTCACCAGAGGAGGCAGAGGATTTTGTTACTGTCTGAAGAAAAAGTTACCCTAGGTAACCTTCTGGTGTGTGGGAAGAGGATCAATAGCTGGGTGAGCTGGGTTTGCATAGTGTCACTGAGAAGCCCCCATCATGCCCTGGTGGAGACACAGGACCTGCATGCTGTCTTCTGGATGGCACGGGGGAGATGCTCCCAGAGGGCTGGTGATGGTGGGCCTTTCCATCTTGCAGGGTCTACTTAAGCCCTGCCTCCCCCACTGGAGAGGGGCTGTTCTTATTGTTCATCAGTTTTGGATTTTAGGGGCTTTTTGGCCACAATGTGCAGCTTGCAGGATCTGAGTTTCCCAACCAGGGATTGAACTGCCATCGTTAGTAGTGAAAGCGCAGTGTTAACCACTGGACTGCTGGGAAATTCCCTGGATTTTAGTTCTGCAGGGCAATGAAACCTTATCTCCTTGTGATTTCAGGGGGAAAATCCAAGTGGGCTATCTGGCTCTGAACCATCCTGATGAACACCAGAGGCAGCCTTGAAAGAACAAGGGCGGCACCATATGGCAGCCTCCTAGGTGAGTAAGGAAGAGACAAGAGGCAGCCTTTTCCTTGAAGCCAGGGAGGGTGGCTGATGGCAGACACAAGACTCAGGTGTGTTTAAATAACAACACAAAAAAGTGAAGCTATCCCTCTCTGAGAGCGTGCTGTGTCAGACACTGTACTGATACTTCACACGTAGCATCTCCATCATGCCCTGGATGCAGGTACTATTACCATCACCCCCACCATGCCAACAGAGACATTAAACAGCTTTCTCAAAGTCACACAACCAGTAAGTGGCAGAGTGAATTCAAAAATCTGGTCTTACTTCAAAGTCTAGCTTTTTGATTTTTGTTTTTGTAGTTGTTATGTTTTTATTTTTGTCACACAAAGAGGGAAAGAGGAGGCGAAGGGGCAGAGCCCAGCGACATCCCTGGAGCAGACTCTGAGGCATACATTCATTCGGGTTTGTTCTGACATGGCAATTTCAGTCCATGTTTCAGGAAACTCTCCAGGCTGTCAATCTCAGGGCAAAAAACTTACAATAAGCACCTCCCATCTGTTCACCACACGGGGATACAACACAAAATGTAAAACAAACCTGTTTGGAAAATGTCCTTAGATAAGAACGGGCAAAGCCTGGGATTTTGACATCTATCCTAGACCGCGACCGTCATAGTGCAGTTTAAGTTTCTTCTATTGCTGCTTCATCCCTCTATCACCATTCACTACCAGTAGTTACGGATCTTATCAAAAACGGAGGCAAGAGTGACCCTGAGCAGTGCCTCGGAGACCACACAACAGTTCAGTTCAGTCGCTCAGTTGTGTCCGACTCTGCAACCCCATGGACTGCAGCATGCCAGGCTTCCCTGTCCATCACCAACTCCCGGAGCATGCTCAAACTCATGTCCGTTGAGTCGGTGATGCTATCCAACCATCTCATCCTCTGTCGTCCCCTTCTCCTTCCACCTTCAATCTGTCCCAGCATCAGGGTCTTTTCCAGTGAGTCAGTTCTTCGCATCAGGTGGCCGAAGTATTGGAGTTTCAGCTTCAGCATCAGTCCTTCCAATGAATATTCAAGACTGATTTCCTTTAGGATGGACTGGTTGGATCTCCTTACAGTCCAAGGGACTCTCAAGAGTCTTCTCCAACACCACAGTTCAAAAGCATCAATTCCTCGGCGCTCAGCTTTCTTTATGGTCCAACTCTCACATCCATACATGACCACTGGAAAACTCTGACTAGATGGACATCTTTGTTGGCAAACACTCGTTATTCACTTTTATCAACTTCGGGTCTAAACGTGGGTTACAGGAAAGAGTGGCTGCCATGAAAGCACCTGTTAAAGTTCAAGTTTGTGTGTTTACGTTGGTGGGAGGAGGTGGGGGAGAAACAGAGATAACATGGAACTGGATTTCTTAAAGCCTTCTATTTCAACCAGCTTGGAGAAACTGTCTTTTTTTTTTTTAAGAACCCAAAGGCTGGAAATCAAATGGATTGTCCAGTCCAGGCTGGAGCAGGAATCACTTTATACTGATAGTTAAACAGTTTAACTCTATATTTAGGAAATGCCTGCACTTAAATAGTTTTTTTCCCCCAAAGTATATGTTTTCATTTCCTATGAGTCAGAAAATATACAAATTACAAAAAATTTCATATCAGTTCTAGTTGTAAGAACAAAAACATCAGAATCCAAATGTTCAAAAACAGGAGAATAACAAACTATGGGATATTGACCATTTCATATAATGACACCTTGAAGACTAGGTTAGCAAAATTGGAAGGTGCTCATGCAAAGTTTAAATAGAGTCTTCTGCATACACACAGGCAAAACACATGGAAAATAATTTTTTTAAAGTGATGGTGAGACTTCTAGTGACCTTTTTTTAATACATTTTCTATTTTTATAATCTTTTATGACAAATAAACTGAGAAATGTTTACAATTATATGGCGCCTTGTACTTTAGATGTACATTTGGCTTATTTACCTTGCAGTCCTATATCCAAATATGGCAAATAGGTTTTCATTTGAATTTCTAAATCGCTACATGAAATTTACATATTCCTTTAAATATGTAACACCTATTTATTGCTGTTATACAAGCTGGAGTTAATTCTCTTGGTTAGTCTTTTTCATCCAAATTTCATTATTCCATGTTAATCAGTCATACTTTATCTTTCTTGGGTCAGAATCCAAACTAGTAAAGTGAAAGGGAGCTGCCACCACCAAGCAATTCCTATGGATACAGCAGTACAGGGACTTCCCTGGTGGCCAAGGGGTTAAGACTCTGTGCTTCTAATGGATGGGATGAGGATGTGATCCCTGGTCAGGAAATAAGATCCCACATGCTATGCCCAAAAATTAAAAAAAAAAAAAAAAAAAAAACCACCACAGTAGTGAAAGCCCATGTACATTATCTTGCTTTCTGTCTTTCATGGAAGGCTGGAAGAAAGATTACCTAGAGATCCCCAGGGCTCCTATCCCATTAAGAAAGTTGAAGTCTGGCAACCCTAGCAGGTCAGGTGACTCTTCTGTAAGGGCCTCAGGAAAAGCATGGGGGAGTCTTCCCACGGACTAAATGAGTTCATGGTGATGCTCATCCATCTGCTTTCCTGGGAAGCAAAGGCTGGCTCCCTGCAGACCTCCCTCGTGGAGTAGAAAGCTGATTTTGTAATCTCGAAGAGCCTATGTTTATTTAGCTATACGGTACTCTTTGTTCTGAAGATTGGGAGATGCTCTAAGAGAAAAGCAAAAGTATTGTAAGATCCCAATTTTTTTTGTTTTTTGGAAAGTCAATGGCATAAAACAAGAGGCGAGGGTAAGAGGGGAAAAGTTGTAAATTAAGTTCGATGAAAGAAACCTACAATGATGAGCAAAAAACTTGGTGGTGAGAGTAAATAGTAAGATTAAAGCAGATCTAAAGTAACAGAGCTCTTGTTTCTAAGGTTCGAGAGGTAAGGGTGAGTCGTGCATGACTGTGGCTGAAACACTCAAGAAAATTATACAGCATGCCCAGAAAAGCCTTTCCCATTGGTTTTAGGTACTTAAAAATCTTCCAGGAAGGGGGAGCAATGCCTGTTTTCCATGCACTTCTGTATAATTTACTCTCATTTTGCCAATCATATCCTATTATTATTATTTCTTAACATGTCTGCATTGCCTCCTGTAGATTATAGACTCTTGGCAGCCAAAAATTCTATACTTTTTCCTCCAACCTATAGGCCCTAAAATAATAGGAGTGCTTTTTAAGTGGAAATGGAAATTCTTAGTCCTGTAAGCCAAATTACTGATGTATTTTTGGATAAGTTTCTTTTTGATTTGGACCGTTTAAAAAAAGTTTTTAATGAATTTGTTACAACATTGCTTCTGTTTAATGTTTTGGTTTTTTGGCCACGAGGCATGTGGGATCTTGGCTCCTTGACTAGGGATCCAACCTACACATCCTGCACTGGAAGGCAGTCTTAACCACTGGACTACCAGGAAAATCCCTACTTACAATTTTAATCTCCACATACCCTCTAGTCACTAGAAGACAATATAGAAACCCTTTCTATGTTTGAGAGTGAGCAGAATAAGAGATTATAATGAAAAACTACAGCTGGAGGGGAAAGAGAGAAACACAAGCCAGAAACAGGAGAAGGTCCAGATAGGAGTTTTCAAGCAGAGGATCAGGGATAGAAAAGATGTGAACAGTTCTGCCAGGATTTGAGACCAGAGACACACTTTCTTTACATTGATTACATCTCTATTTCTAGGCAAATTACCCGCCACATTCCTTTTTAATTTCTTGGGAAGGTGCTAAGGCAGACAGTCCTGGAGTATCCTGGAAAAAGAGAGTACTTCGTGAGAACACAGCAGGAAGACGCATGATGGAAATGGTGGTCATTAAGCTCAAGTAAGCCACTGATGAATCACTTTCCAGCTGGGTCCTAAGATACAGATAGCTTCATCTCCATGAAGCTAGCACTTACCTTAAAAATGAAAATGAAAAACCCTATTGCCTGGGTGCTGGGTCACACTTCTAATATGCTGATTGCTGGACTTTCAGCAACAATGCCAAACTCTTTTGGGATGGCAATGGAGCTCATTTTGGATAATGTTGTCTGTGACTACAGCATGACTCAAAGACTTAACTGGCAAACTGTTTTACTGTGAAACGTGCTTTTTAGAGGAAGTGGGCTTGGGACAGGGTTGGTGGGTGGAGGTAAAGCAGGATGTGGCCGGCACATCAAAACCTGGTTCATCAGAAGGCCACAGGGCTATAGGATCCCACTGCATCTACTGGGGAATTTAATTTTCCATTTATGAGTCCAAGCAATGAGTTCCACTGGAAAGGCAGCATTTCAAACCCTGAGTTGACAGCAGGTCAGGACTCTGTCATCAACTGTACTCCCCTCTTATCTCCATCCCTATGCAGCATCCATCCAGGGGAGCCCACTCCTTTGTGCTTCTGGCCCAGCCACGTCCAGTTGGCCCCTTGGGAGACAGAACAGTGTTCGGTGTGTTCCTGGGCCACATACAGAAGGGCTTTTCACCTTGCTTGTCACTAGCTTTCCTCTTACCAGGAAAATCCCTACTTACAATTTTAATCTCCACATACTCTCTAGTCACTAGAAGACAATATAGAAACCCTTTCTATGTTTGAGAGTGAGCAGAATAAGAGATTATAATGAAAAACTACAGCTGGAGGGGAAAGAGAGAAACACAAGCCAGAAACAGGAGAAGGTCCAGATAGGAGTTTTCAAGCAGAGGATCAGGGATAGAAAAGATGTGAACAGTTCTGCCAGGATTTGAGACCAGAGACACACTTTCTTTACATTGATTACATCTCTATTTCTAGGCAAATTACCCGCCACATTCCTTTTTAATTTCTTGGGAAGGTGCTAAGGCAGACAGTCCTGGAGTATCCTGGAAAAAGAGAGTACTTCGTGAGAACACAGCAGGAAGACACATGATGGAAATGGTGGTCATTAAGCTCAAGTAAGCCACTGATGAATCACTTTCCAGCTGGGTCCTAAGATACAGATAGCTTCATCTCCATGAAGCTAGCACTTACCTTAAAAATGAAAATGAAAAACCCTATTGCCTGGGTGCTGGGTCACACTTCTAATATGCTGATTGCTGGACTTTCAGCAACAATGCCAAACTCTTTTGGGATGGCAATGGAGCTCATTTTGGATAATGTTGTCTGTGACTACAGCATGACTCAAAGACTTAACTGGCAAACTGTTTTACTGTGAAACGTGCTTTTTAGAGGAAGTGGGCTTGGGACAGGGTTGGTGGGTGGAGGTAAAGCAGGATGTGGCCGGCACATCAAAACCTGGTTCATCAGAAGGCCACAGGGCTATAGGATCCCACTGCATCTACTGGGGAATTTAATTTTCCATTTATGAGTCCAAGCAATGAGTTCCACTGGAAAGGCAGCATTTCAAACCCTGAGTTGACAGCAGGTCAGGACTCTGTCATCAACTGTACTCCCCTCTTATCTCCATCCCTATGCAGCATCCATCCAGGGGAGCCCACTCCTTTGTGCTTCTGGCCCAGCCACGTCCAGTTGGCCCCTTGGGAGACAGAACAGTGTTCGGTGTGTTCCTGGGCCACATACAGAAGGGCTTTTCACCTTGCTTGTCACTAGCTTTCCTCTAGAGAAGGGGATCTACTGCAGTCCCTTAAAAGAACGAACGAGGGCTGATCTGTCTTCACTTACATTTGCTGCAAGGCTAACCATCAGGATCTGATGTTCTGTTCCCTTTCACTCAGCAACACACCCAAATGCAGTTCAAGAAATGGAGTAATAGAAATTTTCAAGAGCCAATATTTTGCTTAAAAATGATATGACTCTTGCTACTCTGAAACATTCTTCACCTTCTATGCACAGGTGATTATGCTGAAATTGTGACCTGAGCATTTGTGTCTGGGTCAGTCAACAACCATATTGTGAATGCCTTTTATGTGGAAGTACCACTGCAAAGCCATGAACAGTCTACTGGAGATTGGTGCTCAGGATTTTCATTTCAAAAAGAAAAAGTTATTTCAGTTTCCCCAAGGACCCAATGCAAGGGGAAGAAAAGGCTTAGGTCAAGGACCAGAAGAACTAGAGGCAGAGGCAGGGCGGGGGTAGGGAGTCCACACACATCACCTCGTTTAGTTCTTGGTCTTGTGAGGAAGTGCACAGGCAAGCCATCTTTAAGGTTGGAGAAACTGCTGCACAAATGGTAAGAGTAACCAGGGGCGCTCAGTAAGTGGTGGAGGACCTGAAGCAGGTCTCTGGTTTCCAAGCCCCACCCTGTGCTGCCTAGCCTGGAGGGGATCTGCGGTTGAACTCAAGCAGATGGTGACCTTGAGGGCACCGAGCTCTCTAGCCTTGAGGGTGATAAGCCTCCTTCCGGCTCCGCATCAGCATTTCAGTTATGGCATTAGCCTTGGCAGGCCCTGATAAGGCCTTGACTCCCCTCTTTGTTCTCCATGGCCTTGGTAACAGACGGAAGGCAAGCCCACAGGCAGCAGGAACCAGTCTTATCTTTTAGGCTGATGCCTATTGGTCAAGAATTTGGCAAAAGTTGCAATCACATTAGTGAGCCCTCAGTATATCTTCATTCATCGTTTGACACAAAATTTATGACATCTGTCAGAGGAATGTAGCCCTGAAAACCCTCAATGTCAAAACATGTATATAATGGAAGGAACACTTCTTGAATCGTCTGCCAATCCTAGCAATTTCTTTCCAAATCTGTCACCAATTTTCAAAATGATGGCTCCCTGAACACCTCAGCATTTTGTTTTGATTGGAGAATTCAGAGGATTTTTTTTTGGTATGTACATCTGAGGGCATTTTCTTTTTTAATCACACTTACAAATAGTGTTGAAAAGGTTAAAAAAAAAAATGGTTAAGATAGATTCAAGCAGTTTTTTGAAGTGAAAAAGAATTTTTCTTGGAGAAAAAAAAAAATCAGGCCCAAGGTTTTAAACTCTGGAGGATACATAACAACATACACAAAAGTTAGATTTTGTTTCTGCTAAAGATATCTCTAAGAGCAATAAGTACTGTTTTCTTCAATGCCAGCCTCAAAAGTTTCAGAGTACACTTTGTGTACCCACAAAGTGCTTTTCTTTTTTGCTTAATAAGACATCATAGAATTTCCATCACAAAATTAAGTATTTTGGAAGATGATTATGCTTACCTTGTAACCTTTCTCTGTGAAGTTCCACATTGTTTTACACTGAACAAGGCAACATGTCTGGCTGTGCATTCTGAAATCTGGGCCTGCTAAGTCTTGACAATGGAATTCAGGTACAAACCTTGAATTCTTTGTCCGCACTACATGGTTTTCTAAACGGTGACTGTATCAGCGTCCCGCCTTGGTGTTGGCACTCTGAAGACCTGTCACTGCTCTCCCCTGACCTCACAGAGCAGCACGTGCAGAGATGATCACGCTGGGTCTGACCTAAGACGTGTGCCCCATGGGGACAGGGCGTTCTTCCTTTTCTACATATCAGAATCATCAGTTAGTAACAATTCTATGAACTGGCATGAGGCCACAGTAATCCACTGATTTCATCTAGTCCCTGGAACGCGGGAGGAAGTTGGGCCCTAAACCACCCACGGGGGTCAGGGTAGCTACAGGCTGACTCAGCCTCTGGCCTCCTCCTCCCACAGCTGTACCTGCCTCTTCGTCTGGTTCTATCCATGTCCAGGAGCTGCTTTTCTTCTGCTGCAGAACGTCTGAAACAAGTGCAAGAGCCCAAACAGGGCTCTGGAGTTGCACAGGCCTGAATTTGACTTCTGACCACACTACTCGTGAGCTCTGGACCCGAGAGCAGGTTCGCTCAGCCTCCCTGAGCCTGTTGTGTAAGTGAAATGACTGGGGCTGAGGTGAAGCTGAAAGAACAGCTGTAAGGCGCTCACGACAGGTTGTGGCCCAGGCTATCTAGGAGAGTCCTCATAGCTACCATCGCCATGTTGGGCAGTTAGTCTTGTACCAGCATCCGCCAGCCCTCTGTGGTGGTCTCTGGGCACAAGGGGCAGCAGCAGGAGTGGTCATTGAGTGCGCCTGAGGTACTGTGATGCATACTCATCACCTGGCTCACACAGTCCAGTCCCACGATAGTAACCTGTGTGCTAGGAACCCATTACATAGACGAAGAATCTAATTTAGGGACCTGACAGGCTAGGCAGCTAGGAAACGTGAAGTCAGATCTGGCTCCCCAAGTGAAAAGACGCCGGCATAGGAAAGCTTTTGAGTGGAGGCAGGGGTATCTCTGTCTAGCTGGGGGTGGGCAGGGGAGTGCCCAGGGCTGGTAAAGATGCAAGAAGGCTGAGACGCAGAGAGTTCATATTTGCTTTGAGCAAAAGGACAGCTTTAATTTAAATACCAAAAACATTTTGTATTGAGGTATATAGCTGATTAACAATGTTGTGACAGTTTCAGGTGAACAGTGAATGGACTCAGCCATACATATACATGTATCCATTCTCCCCAAACCCCCCTCCCATCCAGGCTGGCACATAACGTTTGAGCCGAGTTCCATGTGCTATACAATAGGTTTTTGTTGGTTATTATTTTAAATATAACAGTGTGTACATGACCTTCCCAAAGTCCTATCTATCCCTTTCCCTGGCAATCACAAGTTCAGTTTTCTAAGTCTGAGAGTCTCTGTTTTATAAGTAAGTTCATTTGCATCATTTCTTTTTAGATTCCACATATAAGGGATGTCATATGATATTTCTCCTTCTCTGACTGACTTCACTCAGTATGACACTCTCTGGGTCCGTCCATGTTGCTGCAAATGGCCTTATTTCGTTCTTTTTAATGGCTGAGAGATTTTCCATGGTATATATACACCACATCTTTTTTATCCACTAAAAGGACAACTTTTCAGAGGTGGGAACTGTAACTCAGATGCCAGGCTTCTCTTTGGGTCTCTGCAGAGAATACCCAAGAAGAGCATGGAAGAACAGCGAGAGATATTGGATCCTTTTCAATGAAAACATCTGTGCATCCAAATGAATGTTTTCATTTTACTGTGTTCGCTTTATATGAGAATGTCTTCTTTTCCCTCCTGTAGTACAAGTTTAGCCAATTAACAGTGTAATCTGTTTTTCTTTGCTTAACATCTTCAAGACTGGCCAGTGATGTTTTCAATTTCCAAGTCCGATAAAAAGATGTACTGGAATTCAGAACTCAAACATGAGTTAGAAAGCAGAAAATCACCAAGATCCTTTACTTCTACTTTTAAAAAAAAAAAAGTTATATTCATTTTTTTGGCTGTGCCAAGTCTTAGTTATGGCATGTGAGATCTTAGTTCTCCAACCAGGGATCAAACCCAGGGCCCCTGCATTGGAAGCACAGAGTCTTAGCCATTGAACCACCAGGGGAGTTTTTAAAAATAGAATCACTTCTACTTTTAAATAGAATCACACTGCTGGGGGACAACACATTTGGTGTGTTAACTCGCAATTTTTTGATGTGTATGATCGCCACTGCTAAAGACTGAGCTAAGAGTTGAGGAAAACTCCCCAAACTGGTAGAACCACAGCAAAAGGCCTACATGTATGTATGTGCAGATACAACCCATAATCTGGAGAAAGGCTGGGACTTGGGAAGGGTCCTCTGCTACTTGTTTTAGCTTAGTTGTTCAGTTGCATCTGACTCTTTGTGAGCCTACGAACTGTAGCCTGCCAGGCTCCTCTGTCAGTGGAATTTTCCAGGCTGCCATTTCCTCCTTCAGGGAATCTTTCTGACCCAAGGATCAAAACCATGTCTCCTGCATTGGCAGGTAGATTCTTTACTACTGAGCTACTGGGGAAGCCCCTTTGCTGCTTGCTATATCTTTAACAGACTAAAGGGATCCTGCTTTGAGTGCTTCTGGGAGGATGACACAAACCCACTCCCTCCCAGACACTGAGATATTAATAAGCTTTAAGAAACATGTGTGAGGGAAGGTAGGTCAATCACGCAATCTGAAGTTCACAAAGTAAAAACAAACGACAGGACCACCCTGTTTAGAAAATGTCCTACAATGTGCATTTATTCCATATCATTATACAAGGTTTCCATACAGTTATAACTCTTAAGACAATGTGTTTTCTTCACCATTGTATGTGGTGCCCACATCTTTCACTTGAACATGCTGGAAATCCACATCGCATGCTATCCCACAAGTTGTAACAAGCTGCACATGTGCCAATTAGAAGAGCACGGTGGCTTACAAAGCTTCGGCTTTAGTGAATTCTGGCAGACAGGATCCACAGTCTCACCTCATTGTAAAACTCATGACAAAATAAATTAGTGTTGGACAAACTTGTAAATCATACAATATTTAAGGAGAGACCACAGTGGGACCTTTTGTTTAAAGTAGCACCAATCCACACCCGATTGTGTTTCCAACGTTACCGTTCCTGGTCATTGGCAGTTTGAGTGGAAATCTTTCTGCTTCCTCAAGGATTCCTGGACTGACTAAGCATACTGTGTCGCTAAACTCTCTACGGTGTGGCAATGTCAACTTGGGAAATGGCACATTTAAATCATCGTCACCTTGAACACGGGCTTGCCTGTGTGTGTGTGTCTTCCCACCCCCGATCTAGCTGGTAATCTTGTGGATGTTTCTGTGACAGTGGTAAAAGTAAATAAAAAATGCATTAAGGGGTTTCATGGTAAGCATGGTGTTTGAAAACAAAACGAAACGAAAAAATAAAAACAACATGAAAGAATGTGGTCGCAGCTAAGGAGGTTTTCACATGTTGTTTAACTCCAGTAAAGTCTGATCCAGCATCTGGTGCATACTAAGGTTTTCTTCTTTGGCATGAGCCACTTTCTCTGTGGTGGGATTAGAAAATTAAGTCATGAATAGCTGAGCTTTGGACACAGCAGTGGTTTGTACACTTAGGCAGGCAAACATCAATCACAAACACAGGATGAGATGATTAGGACCAGGCATGCTCATAAGACATGACTCATTTCCAGACAGGGACCTACGAAGGGGAAGCTGTCCTGGACCGGAAGAAACTGCAGGCACGGCAGGCTCTCACAGAGCGGCCAGGTGAATCTCCACCAGCAATCCACGGGGAGCAAAATGCAGGTGGGGCTGGTGGATGTTCACTGCGCATGCGCTGTGGGAACTGGCAGAGGTGCTTGCAGCACTCAAGTTATAACAGCAGCAGACATTTCTGAGTTACAGGCAGCTAAGGCCCGAGAGCTGTGTTGTAACACAATCTCAGAGAAAACAAAGATGACATAACTAGGCCTTCTGACAACGTTTCAAGGATTTATTTCTGTTGCTCGTTAAAAAAAAAAATAACCAACATGTTTCATGCACACTCCAGTAGGACATTCTCTTATAATTCTCACAGTGTTCTATTTATTATTAGCATGACATTCTCACCAGATTCCAACAACACTGTTAAGACTAAATAAAAGCATACCTTTCAGACAATCGGGGACTTCTGACATGAACTCCTGTTTTCAAAAGCTATTTTGCCCAAGCATAGGTACATTTAATCATATTTCAAACACTATTCCAGATACTTAGAAGTTAGAAATATGAATATGTAATAGGAATATATATTATATATATCACATCCTATATATAATATATATATATATATGCTGATACACACCCCTCTGCTTTGACTTTCTAATTTTAAGCAAGACTCAGTTCTCTGTAGGAAATAGAAAACATTTTTTTGGTTCTCATTATGCATCAGTCCAAACAAGAGGACCTGCTATTGCAAAGACAAGTGCAAAACTGATTATAAACATTGATCCATATACACAGATGTAATTTTACCATAAAAGCGGTTTGGGGATTAAAGAGAACTTAATTATTCCAGATATAAGAGGAAAATGCAGGCAAGGCCAACCTTTCAACTGATTCATGTTCAATTCTGCAGAATTCTGCAGAAAGCAATCATTTTCAACCCTACTATCTGAAGGTATGACAGTCTTATATTTCCTGACACGGGCTGCATTCCTAGAATTCAGCCCAGGTTCTTCCCCACTTAAGTTTAATCCTCATTCAGGGCCAGCTTTAGTTGGTTAGTTAGGCGGCGGTTTTGCTCAAGTTGCTGGTAGAGTTGATCTGTACAGGTCAGCAAGCAGGTTAGCAGAAGAGAAGAGGCAGAAGGAAGAGAGGTTAGCTGGAGTTGGTGAGAAAGAGTGAACAGAACACAGAGATACCTCAGGTGCTGGTCACTTGCTGAGCAGGTTCCCCTCACCCCATGAGAAGCTGTCCTGTGCCCAGGGAAGGCCTGGCTGACCAAGGAAGAGCCAGGACTCCTCTCTTGGCAGGAGGAAAGGGAAACAAGAGGGGGAAAAGGATCCTCTCCCTCGGCGGGATCCGAGGAGGAGAGGGGGCATGTTCCTTATGCATCTCACTAAAACCACCATGTGAACTGGGCCCAGTGAAGCTTCTGGCAACAGCCTCATGAACTGGGGTAGGGCTGGAGGTGAGCCTAGTACGCCATCCACTCCTTGTAGGGCTCAGTGACTGAGAGAGCTTCCTGCAAAACCTTGACCTACCGTTTCTGCTCATCCCTCCCTGGAACCCTGTCATCTCCACTCCTAGGGCTGGCTTTCCTTTCAGGTGGCCCCTAGAGGGGCCACTGCCACTGTATTAACAGTTTTGGAAATGCAGAACTAATAAGCTCCATGTCCCCACCCCAGTCACTGTGTTATACAGTATAAACTCATCCAGCTTAGATATAAGGTGTGTACTCTACACAAACAGCAAAAGAATAAGCACTTACTCCACTCAAAACTGACTTAACTGCTGACTTCCTAGAAAGGATGGCATGCTCTGGTGCTAAATGGACATGTATAAAATCCCAAACGTCCACATGGAGACTGGTGTGAAGTACATTTTGCACAAGGGCATGTAATCTTCTCACTTGGCAAGGAAGGCAGCTGCTAGTCAGCCTTTTATCTGATGGGGATATCAGGGGATGCCCAAACAAGGACAAGAACCTAGCCCTTATCACGGAAAGCTGGAGGTTACAGAACTGTCTTGCATGCCAGTGACAACCTAAACCCACAAACTCTAACTCAATGATCCTGAAGAGCTGACAATCCTATACCTGGGGAGAATAAAAATGTTCAGTTTCTAGTTCCCAGGTTTGTTGGGAAATCAATCAGTCCTCATTTTAATGTTCTCTCATGTATGAAGAATCTGCCTGA
Organism: Cephalophus harveyi; assembly: GCA_006410635.1. NCBI lineage: Eukaryota > Metazoa > Chordata > Mammalia > Artiodactyla > Bovidae > Cephalophus > Cephalophus harveyi. The sequence continues at coordinate 347,668 of SJYT01050952.1, read as the reverse complement.
AATGCAGAACTGGGTTTGATCCCTGGGTAAGGAAGACCCCCTGGAGTAGGAAATGGCAACCCATTGCAGTGTTCTTGCCTGGAGAATTCCATGGACAGAGGAGCCAGGAAGGCTAGCGTCCGTGGTCACAAAGAGTTGGACACAACTAGCCGGCGAACACTTTCACTTTCACATACGGTAGGAAATGAGGAATACCTTTTATTCATTGTGTTTTTTAGCTTGAATATCTCCGCCTTGTCTTCTTTGCTGATCCAAATGTTCTAAGTATGCAAAACCCCAGTCAAATGTCATCTTCTCCAGGCATCTCCCAATCAGAATTACTGTCCCTATTCCTCATGGACTCTAAATGTACACCATCTCTTAGGTCAGACCTGCTTCACTCATCTATCTTCCCACAAGATGGCCAGCTCACTAGGAACAAAGAACATTTCCAGTTCATCTCCTGACCACCTCCTCCCTACCTTTCATGATGTCCTGCATGTTTGGGGGCTGCAAAATTTAAACCCCACTATCAGCAGCACATTCACACTCTCACGTGGGAGACATCACCATGGGCATGTAGATGTCTTAGCTTCCTGTACCAACGTATAGTCAAGCTGGGGTGGAAGAACTCTGCAGAAACCCCAGAGAACCCAGAGGGTCGATGTGAATGCAGTTTAAATGACAGTATCCTTACGGCCCCATTTGGACCTGCCCTACTCTGGCTACCATAGAACTGGTATGCCTGGGGGCCCTGCGAGGATTATATGTTTGAAAATATTTTTCCCTCCTGTTCTACCTCCCCAGTATCTAGGACGTCAACTGCCAAGCAATGCTTTTGGGGTTTGGTCCAACCAAGGCTATTGCAGCAGCTGCCTCTATGATGGCAGGATCCTCTGAGCTAGAAGCCTGGGCCCCAACAACTTCTTGATAAAATCAACTAGCTAGTCCTCCTCTTGTGTGCCCATACCTTCTCTGGCTGTTTCAGATTTTTTTTTTTTAATTTGGCTAAACCCTGTGGCATGTGTGATATTAGTTTCCCGACCAGGGACTGAACCTGGGCTCCCTGCACTGACTGCCTGGGAAGTCCTTGGGCTATTCCAGATTTGCCTTTGCAGTCCATCAGTTTCCCATTTCCCCCTGTAGAATATACCTAGAGAAAGTGTGAGAGTCTGGAATGGTTCCCAAAAAACTGATGTGCCTCCAGAATTAACTAAACATCTGCTCAGCACAACTTTCAGACTTGTCATTTCTTTCTATGGCAGGAAGCAGGGTTACTAAGAGAAGGGCCCACTTTTATTACTCTGAATTTTAAAAGAACAAAGAGGAATCAGTCAAAAGCAGGCCCAAGCAGCCTTAGGAAAAGAAAAGAAATTACAGAAGTCCTGACACTCTCAAGGGAGACAGACTGTCTAGATTATAAATTTTTAAAAGTCTATTATATCACTACTAAATTCACAGCTCTCTTAAAAAGAGTACTTTTACTCTATTCTGAAGTATTTGTAGAGTGACTGACATTTTCAGTTTGCTCAAATTTATTTGAACATAGGGATATATAAGTACTTAGGCTCAGAAAACTATACATAGATAACAATGCTGCTGCTGCTGCTAAGTCGCTTCAGTCGTGTCCGACTCTGTGCGACCCCACAGACGGCAGCCCATGAGGCTCCCCCGTCCCTGGGATTCTCCAGGCAAGAACACTGGAGTGGGTTGCCATTTCCTTCTCCAATGCATGAAAGTGAAAAATGAAAGTGAAGTCGCTCAGTCATATCTGATTCTTAGCGACCCCATGGACTGTGGCCTACCAGGCTCCTCCGTCTATGGGATTTTCCAGACAAGAGTCCTGGAATGGGGTGCCATTGCCTTCTCCATAGATAACAATAACCCACATTTAAAACAAAGGAGAAATATAGCCAGATTGTTGAGGATGAAAAGTGTTGGGCATTAAGAGAGAAAACTCCACATCATTTTAAAGTTCTAATTTTGTGATGTGTTAAAAAAAAAAATCACTTAAATACTGTTCTTTAATTTATAAATATAACTGATAAGGTGAAGGTGAAGTCGCTCAGTCATGTCCGACTCTGCGATCCCGTGGACTGAAGCCTACCAGGCTTCTCCATCCATGGGATTCTCCAGGCAAGAATACTGGAGTGGGTTACCATTTCCTTCTCCAGGGGGATCTTCCCGACCCAGGGATGGAACTCGGGTCTACTCGCATTGGAGGCAGATGCTTTAACTTCTGAGCTGCCAGGGAAGCCCTTATAATTGATAAAATAAACCATAACTGAACAATTTCTACTATTTTTAGGGGGTTTAAAAAAAAAAGAACTTTAATAGCTATGCTTTAAAAATATTCACAAATAAAAAAAAGTTATCACAAAGATTATTTAAGTATAACCCCTCCTAAGAATACATGATGTGCTTAAGAGCAAAAAAATAAATCTTGACTTGTTCCTAAAATCTAAGAATGTCATTTCATGATCAAAATGAAGGTGGCTGAGGAATGAATATACTTTTCTTTGTGCTGTAAAAGGATGATCAATAATGATCTCAACTTACATTGTTTTTTGTATCCACGTCCTTTTCATCTTTTCAGATATTCTAGCAGTGTGGGTTGGCAGCTTTTCCTTAGTTAGCTACCCACTCTGAAGCAGGACCATCTAAATACCAACACAGCAGGCTCACCACATACCAAACTCAACATCTGCACATGAAGGCCCCACTCAAGGCAGACCTTCTGGTTTAAACAAGCAACATCCCCTGTGTGGAGGTTCTCAACCCATTTCATACACCAGTACCATCCCAATCCCTAAAAAACACAGCTGCCTGGACCTAACCCTAACCTTTGCAAACCAAAACCCAGAGAAGGACCCAGGCATGTGTATTCTGAAAAAGTTCCACAAGGAACTACCGCTTTAGAGACTGTTGATATTAATGAATGATGTTCAGAATAGGGGGAAAAAAAGGCAAAGCAGCAGCCAAAAATTAACCCTCCTGTGTGTGAAGCAGATTTGTGGTTTTATTCAGCGTTTAAACTAAAATATCAATAAATAAGAAGTAAAAAGAATAGCAAACAGAAACAGCTTACATAGTGTTTATTTTACACTGAAATGAGGAGCTTCTGTACAACAGGAAGCACAGTGTGTACCTGGCCCTAAGGCAGGATGTGAAAAGAAAGAATCAGGGTCAGCTGGAGAACAGACAAACTGCAGAGCTCAGAGAGGTGGGACATCCAGCTCGATGAAGGGGTCTTGGGAGAAGTGAAGCAAAGAAACTTATCTGCATGAAGAGAAAAGGTGGGAGAAACAGAAAAACAAAAAGTGGCACAACAGAAAACAGGGAAGCTAAACGAACAGATGAGAGCAGCGCTCGAAACAAAGGTGAGGAGCAGACATGCAAAACCTGCTGCCAGTCACACCTGCGGCAGGATGTGAACCCTTGCCCACCAGGGCCTGGGCCCACGGCCAGCGCCAGCCTCTTCTGCGGGAGGGACCATTGTAAGAAGACCAGTGAACGGAACTCAGAAACAGATTTTAAGCTTAGCCCACCTTTCAGAGTACGTAACCAAACGTGATGCTGCAAGTTTTCCTCATAGAATCACCACATTTTAGCAATCAGAGACAGATGATCTGATCTACCCCCTCATTTATAAACGAGCAGAGAGAGGATGCAATTTTCTCCAGTTTCCATGGTAACAGTCCCGTCTCCGGGGGTAGCATGATGATTCTATAATGTGTAAGGCAACAGGCACATGCCAACACTCCTCAGGCTACCATTTTTCTGCATGGGTAAAGGAATGACAGGTGGGCCTGGAAAGCGAAGTTTCCAGCTTATGTGGAATTCAGTGCCATCTTGTGAGATTAAAAAGAAGCCTCTGTGAAACACTCCAAGTTAGAATTTAGTGGGGGCAGAACCGGTTCAACCTTCAGGCTTGGTTAGCAATATGAAAGTTAGTTGTGCATGCTCCAGGTTCTCGTGAGATTAAGACTATTTACTCCACCCTTACTGCCCAGCTGCAATAAAAGCCGGGCCATTAACCCTCAAACTCATATCGCACAATCTGTGCTTTATGTCCCATTTCTTTGACACAGGTTGTGGTATTTGTATATTACTTTTTATATAAACAGAAACTTAAATCCCTCCTAAAGAATACATGATGTGCTTAAGAGCACACAATCTATGCTTTATGTCCCATTTCTTTGACACAGGTTGTGGTGTTTGTTAATTCTTTTTACATAAACAGAAAATTAAAGGCTTGGCTACTCAGCAGAAGGTTCATTTTTGTCTAAAATTCTTAAAAGAAAGATGTAATGTTTTACAGCAACATCCTTTATGCTGTTCTGGATCAATTTCCCTCCTCTCAGAGCCTCAGTCATCTGAGGTTGTAGGGTTCCTTAAATTTGTATTTTTTTAGAAAAAATGTTCACATTGTATTTAATTGAATCACAGGAAACTGACTTTTGCTATTTCTTGGGCAATTCTTGCACAACTGCATGGCCTACTGATTTTACTTAAGCCTAGTTTACGTTCCTACAAGTATAGTGCCCAAGTCACTTATATGCCAGTTCACTGCGTGGTGGGAACGATCTAGCTGAGACAATGTGAAATGAATGGATTCTGAAAGGAGGACGGTTTATATAGACAATCTACTTGGGCTGTATACTAGTAGAATGTGAAAAAAACCCAAACAAACAATGACTATCCTAGATTGTGCAAAGAGAATGAGCAGAAAGGTGTAAAGGCGGAGATTCTGGAGATACAAGAGGGAGTGGTGGCAAACTGATCATATTAGCATGAGGGCACAGATGTAAGCAGGCAGGGTGGATGAACATTTACATGGAAGTCATGTCGTTGAGAGCGTGGTCCAGCTCCTCGCTGATGGCTTTGTACTTCAGTTTCTGAGCGTACAGCTCGTCTATGACCAGGAAGTGGAAGGCAGAGGTGCAAGGACATGGAGAGTGATCAAGAGATGGAAGGTGAATGAGGGTGGCAGGGACACCATCCCGACCCAGCAGCAAGAAAAGGGCAATGCGTGAAGGCAGTGATGCCGCAGCAGGTGGCCAACGCAGGAGACGTGCGTTTTGTTTTGTTTGGTTTTTTAATAAAATTGAAACAAAAACAGAAAGAACAAAACCCATTAGAAAATAAAACAAGAAACTCAGTATGAAAATCGTAACAAATATGGTAGGTATACCAGTAAACCATGTTAAAACCCTAAAGAAAACCACAGCAGGCTATCTCCCTGTTGGGGGAGGAGCAGTAGGACAGCTTTTCTTTTATAGCGCTATAATTTAACTACACTGGAGTACTCAGCCACCTGCAACTATAAACAGTGGAAAAAATAGCCACAGGCATTGTTTTGGAGGAACAATTTGTGACTACAGTCTGTAATCCTTATCTGGCTCCACCTTCAAACCACGGACTTCCTGACCGAACTAGACCACTGGGAAATGGATTTCTTGGTGCTATCCAGACTATTCCTTGTGGCCTTCCCACTCAAGCTCCCTTCACTGGTCCAGGAGGCTTGAAAAATGAGGAGAGCCACGCTTCTTACAGTGTCACTGTGCCAAGTTTGTACTTTAGTGTTTCTAGTGATGAAGGTGTCATACCTTGCTGCACTTTGCAGACTGTTTTGCCACCATGTGTCATTTTCTCTTTTCCACCAGCTTGGTTATCATCTGAACCAACCCCCAATTCCTTCTCTAGCCCCCTCCACCTTTGATGTATATATTTTACATATTTTTTTCTTTCTTTTTTCACAGCCTTGGAGCTTAACATTTGGAATTTCTGAGAGACAGAGAGGGTGTTACCAAAATAAAACCTAAATATCTTAGCGAAGGAATGCTTACGTATAATGTCCAAGTGCAATAATGCCCTGTTACCCTCCACCCCCCTTTCAGGGCACAGAGCATATGCCAGGATGATTAGTAACTTAGAAAAATAAACCCAAGCCCTTACATTGAATTCACACTTGGGGAAAGATTAAGTTGTGCCTAAAAACCAAATCCTTACCATTCTGACAATAAGAAGGTATCACTAAAGACAGAAAACACACCAGTCATTCTCACCTACAACCGCTTCACTCACAGTAAAAAATAAACCAGCCATACTTCTAACAGTGTGCAGTAGAGCCACTTGGCATCTGCTGTTACAAAAAGAAGACGGGCCCCGTCTGGTGGCTAGCGGTCATCTGGCGAGCAGAGAGCTTAAGGGCCACAGAACTCCAAAGGGCAAACCAGAAAAATGTGCAAGAGCAAAGGAGTGTGTCAAGGAGGATGCCATGACTGGAAAGTCACTTTGCCATGTCAGTATTCAGCCATAAGGACTAAGTTAGAAACAAAACTTAAGATCTTACCTTCCAAGTCATCAATGCTTTTCTCCAGTTTAGTTACTGACCTCTCTGCAAACTCAGCCCGAGTCTCAGCCTGCAATAATTCAATTTATTTCAATCAAAATTGGGAAGTTTTAGGTGGCCAACAGCTACAAAGATAGGGAAACCAGAAAATCAAAGTCAAGCCTGGCACCCACAAAGTGGTCTGAAACCACCCATCAGTGAATCACCACGGTGAGAGGTGGCTGGCTACCACTGCTGGCTCTCCAAGCCCACCCTGGAATATTTCTGGATCATTGTAACGTTAAAATGAAAAATCACTCAGCTCCACAGAGACAAACTCAATCCAGTTGGCTTTGTTAAAAACACCCCTAATATTACCTCCTTCAGCTTGTCAGAAAGGACCTTGATCTCTTCCTCGTATTTATCTTCCTTCTGCGAGTACTGTAATCAGAAAGAACGTTCCAGATGTCAGGCCACAGCTCACCCTATACTCGTGTCTTCTAATACAAAGAAAGTGCCAGCCCAGCCAACAGATGTTGAGCATCTCTCAGGAGGTAATGGAGCCTCTGGGATCAAATGGCACGGCACAATGCGGTCTCCGTTTTCCTGCCTATTGTTTTACATGGGATAAGAACAAGATCACTTATCCATTTGGCACTTCGTTTAAATTAAATTGTTATGGATGACTCACATACTCAACACAAAATGGATTTTCCATTGAAAAAAAAGAATCTGGTATCAATAACCATCAGGAAAAAGCCTCAAAATGAGGCCTCTGGCTAAAGTGTCTAATGGACTATTCCTCTGACTGGCAGGGCCTCAGAAGGGGAAAGGGGGTGTCTCTTGAGTAGCTCTTAAATGATGCCTCTCCCCCACACAGTGCTCCTGGCCTACCTTCTCAGCCTGAGCCTCCAGTGATTTCAAGTTGTTCGTCACAGTTTTCAACTCTTCTTCAAGCTCGGCACATTTGCTAATGTTTTCGATCAGAGGTAGAAAGGGTGGGAGACAGGCCAGAGGAAGGAGGAAGAGAAAAAGGAGAGGGACGGGAAAAAAATGAAAACCGAGTCCTAGAGAACAAAGGGCTGCCTTAAAGAAGCCAAACCATCAGGGGCTGAGATGTCCAATTTCACCATGGACACTGCGCCAGACCTTCCTTCCAACGCAGAGAGGTGGGGAGACAAAATTCGACAACTTCAAAGTGTGATGATTTGGCTTCTTTTTTGGCTGCACCAAAGAGCATTTATGAAGGAAAAACAAAAGAGTATAAAGGACCCAAAGAAAGCACTTACAGCAAGATATAAGATAGCAGAGGGTGTAGTGAAGGTGCAGTCGTTATAAAAACGGACCAGTAGGCACTGGAAGCTGAAAGACGCCTGGGTTGCAGTTAAACCTAAAACCCATACATGAGCCATCAGTACCTTATCCTCTGCAGCCATTAATGCTTTCAAGGTCTGATCCATTATTCTTAATTGTTCTTCCAGCTGTCGAACTTGGCTGTTAGTGGACACAGGAAATGCACAAGGCCATTCTCAAAATCAGTGTGCAGGTAAGGCATGCAGTGATACACGCATTCATACACAGACACCCCACACAAGTCCTCCATGTTCCAAACTCGTGGCTCATCCATGTCGAATGAGCACGTGAGGAGCCCGGAGCTGAAACAGGTAAATGTGCAGCTGCCAGAAGGTCATGCTGTTTAGTCACTGCTCCGCAGCACCCCACACAGGGCCTCCTGGCATCAGGCCCGCTTACCCTTCTGAAAGCTCAGCCCGCTCCTCTGCACGCTCCAGGTCACTCTCAATGATGACCAGCTTACGGGCCACCTGCAGCAGGACAAACACAAAACACACACACCATGGGGCTTCCAAGCTCTGAGTATGGTGGGTGTGTGTGTGTCGGGGCGGGGTGGGCGGGGGGAGGCTAGACTTAGCCCCTGGGAGTTCTTGCCTACAAGATGATCCTCTCTCTCGTGGACTGGAGGGGAAGCAACTCTCCACCAGGAATGCCCATGCAGAGAAGGCCATCTGCTCACAAAGATCCAGAATGGTCAGTTATGTGTAGGCAGGCACATTTGAAGTCTGACCCAAGTGAAGCCTATATAATTACATAGCAGCCAGACCAACTGTGGAAGGAGGGGGAGAGATGAAATTCACCATCTCTGAAATAGCAGGATGATGAGACATGATGCCTTTTATGATGAAAAGGTGGGAGCTGCAAGGCAAGACTGAAAATAACCCTGAAAGAACTTCATCAATTTAGAGCTCTGTACCTCCACTTCCTTTTGGTGGAGGAGGCTAAAAATGCCAACAGAAATAGCAAGAAATGCTAACATGAGAAGTTGGTAAGATGACTAATGAGGTCAAAGGAAGAAAGGACCAGGAAGAAGGGATCCTATGAAGCATTTCAAAATTAGTGAGCATAGCATAACCTGGAGAGGAGGAGGAGGATGAAGAATCAGTGGTGTTTCAGGAGAGCTAAAGGGAAAACTAAAACCTTAAAGAGTCATGTGGGTTCTTAACACAGGAGCGTGCTTTCATGGGGACATGACCAGGAGGTGATTCACCTATGAATCGTGAGGAGAGAGGACAGACTGAGAGGTGCCCCCACGAATCCAGGGAGCAAATGTGTGGTCTGCGTCTCTGCCCTGCCTAAACTGGGTTGCACCAGGTGGATCTCACTAGGGATAACTGCTTGCATGGTGACAGAATGAGAGGCTCCTTTCACAAAACATAAGAGACCCAACCTTCCCTGCTGTCTGGCCAAAGATCTTTTGTCCTAGCCTTTGAGGGTGGGGGGACAACAAAAGCCCTGGTCTTTCCCAGTGCGAATGGCTGCCTAGTAGGATGAAAATTAAGAACCATCTTCTAGGTACAAAGGAAATCTCCTTCCCAAAAACACTCATTTCTGCTAAGGAAGCAGATGGTGTCATTGCTCCCCCGGTCCCTGCTTCTGGGCCATGGCTGGGGACCAGGAGGCCTTGAGCTCCAGGATCTGACCTCTTCATACTTGCGGTCGGCATCCTCAGCAATGTGCTTGGCCTCTTTCAGCTGGATCTCCTGAATCTCCATCTTCTCCTCATCCTTTTGGGCTCGGCTCTCAATGACTTTCATGCCTCTGAAAAGGAAGATTGGCAGCAAGAGCCAAGATTTAGAGGTGTCTTCCATCAACTCTCATTGCATAGCCATGGTTTGTGAGGTTCAGTGTGACTGACAGACTGAAACATAGCTACTTTCACCTTCCAAGCCACAAAGTGAGACTTTCCAGAGCTGAAGGCAGGAAAAGACATCCACTTCCCTCTCTCTGTTTATTGTGAAGGAAAGCTTACACTTTTGGTACTGCTGACACTGTCCAGACAGCTCATGTTAAATGAAAGGCACCATGGCATGGTCCTTTTTTTTTTGAATCTGGAAGGGGTAGAATCAGAAAAGCCAACACGCTTTACTTGCTGTTTAAATAATGGGACTTCTTCCTTTTCCAGTGGGAAGCCTCAGCCTGGAAATGGACCAAGGTTAGAACAAAAGCAAATTTACCTTTGTGTACTTTCTTCCCACAAAGTAGCTGTTCTTACCCCTTTAGCCACAAATGTAACTACTAGATTGAACCAAATGAAACTGCTGGTATTTGACCATGTTGCTGCTGCTAAGTCGCTTCAGTCGTGTCCAACTCTGTGTGACCCCATAGATGGCAGCCCACCAGGCTCCTCCATCTCTGGGATTCTCCAGGCAAGAACACTGGAGTGGGTTACCATTTCCTTCTCCAATGCATGAAATTGAAAAGTGAAAGTGAAGTCACTCAGTCGTCTCCAACTCTTTGCGACCCCATGGACTGCAGTCTACCAGGCTCGTGAGACTGTCCAGGCAAGTACTGGAGTGGGGTACCATCGCCTTCTCCGATTGGACCCGTAAAAATGGCAGTTTCATGTGGGACGACTTTGGAGAAGAAACTGAGTTTTGCCTATAGTGATGCTTTTATAGTAGAGGGGTTGAGAGCCAAGACCAACACCATCTTCTGTGTTGATGTGGATGTGTACATCCTTCAGCCTGGCATTAAGTTATGGAAACTGTTAACTGACATACGATATGCCGCATTTATATAAAGTTATGTTAAAATGGGATTCATTTATCAAAACCTAAGTAAGATAATCAATTAAAAAATAAAGACTACATTGCCATTGCAACATGGACTGCTCAGAGAACCTGAATTTTTCAACTCTGAAGGTCTGAACTTTACTGCTGGCCACTGCTGGGTTGGTCTGGTACTTCAAAGAATATTGGGTGCTGCAAATAGGAACTGAAGGGGCAAACTTATTAAACCCATTAAATCTATTAAATAAAAGTAAAGACTACAATATATCTCAGGAGACTGGAATCCTGGCTCGGCCATATATTCTTTTTAAGAGTTCAGGCAGGCCACATTTGTCTCTGAACCCTAGTTTTCTCATTTGTAAAATCAGGGGACTGGAGTAGTGATTTTATTTTTGTAGTAAAAAAAAAATATTTTTTTACTATAAAGTTTAACGTTGCCAAATTGCCTTTCAGGCTCACTAACAAGTGTACTTAAGGAAGAAGCCAGCCACAAAACCACTGGTTATGTGTATACATAAGAGATGGTGAGTCATCTTTAAAAATTCCAAAACTCTTAGTTAGAAGAGACAACACACAATGGCGAATAATGAGCTGAAAAACTTCAGCTAATGAGCTTTTTTAATCCTAAAGTCTGCAATCACCCTTTTCCCATGGTGGCAGGGAGCAGAAATACACCTCAAAAATGGAGAAAGGGACAAAATGATTGACTGCCCGTACCTGCCAGGTCAAAGCACAGATACGCACTGCCAGTGTCTGAGACTACACTGCTTCCTCATCTCTCTAAGGACAGAACTCTCTCCAGTCTTATGGAGTCTTTCTTGGAGTGCTTCCAAGCAACAGGAATACATTAACTGAGCAGCTTAGCATGAGAGAAATGCCTGCTGGAATAACATGAAGGCTGATATGGCCCTGGTCTTCCTTTCCTACCACACTGCTGGATCTTGGGGTCATAAGTCAGGGAGAGCCAGGTTATGGGGTGAGTGGGCTCAGAGGACATGCAGATCTGACTGTATTTACTTGTGCATGCATGTCTTACCAGCTTTACTAAGTCCAACACAACTTACTTTTGTGGATTATGTTTCCGTTTTATCTGTGCTTTCTCTTTCACTCATTTGTTGGGCTATTTGACAACTGATAACAGCCCATAATTTATTTACCTCGGCCTAAGCCTTCTTGGTGTATTTTAACATAAAGTTATCTTTTAAACAAAATGCGGAATTGCTCCATGGTCAGCAGGAATGAAAGAACCAAATCACATCCCTAGAACCTCCTGTTTGTACATCCATCTCCCTCGCTGGGTGGTGAGCTCTAGGAGGGCAGAAACAGAGTCTTTTTCTTCTTTGCAACCTTGAGATTTAAAACAAAAGTGTTCCACTAGTGTTAACAAATAAAACCAGTAGTTACACCTGGATCAAGTGAGGACATGGCACCAAGGTACTGTGAAATCCTCAGACACCCAAGATCAGAGAGCCCTCTGGTTCCATCAGGAGGAAAGGTTGTGCTAACAGGTGGGCTGGACGAGGAGGCCTCACCTCTCACTCTCATCTGCTGCCTTCTCGGCCTCCTCCAGCTTCTGCAGAGCTGTTGCCAGACGCTCCTGGGCACGATCCAACTCTTCCTCAACCAGCTGGATGCGTCTGTTCAGAGAAGCTACGTCGGCTTCAGCCTGGGCAGAGAGAATGAGAGGTGTTTTAGTGTTGGAGAGGATGTGAGGGTAGTGCCTTCAAGAGGGGCTGGACTGAAACGTTGGTTCAACAAGGAAGCCTGGCTTTGTGGTGAGCTACCCTAAAGTCTGCTACAAGCCGTGGTCAACTCTGGAGTTGTTGGATATGTTCACCCACTGATTTATCCAGTGGGTGTCCACCTTGGGGTATATGCAAATCCACATACATCATCCTCGTGGGACAGCGGGACCGTCAGCAACACTTTCTCATTTGGTTCCTTTCTACCCCAGATTTCAACAGGCTGGCTTACCTGACTGTCAGAGGGGAGCTTCATCACAGCCACCTCACACGGTGGGGGCTGAGGTGTGGATAGAGGCGATAGGACTGACCCAGGCTCCGTCACACAAGATGAGAGGAGCTCGGCGAGAACTCTCACTCAGGAGTCTCAATTCTCCTTTCTTCTGATCACATTCTCAAAGGGGCTTTATTAAATATTTTCGGAACTAAAAGATTTTTAAGTTCAGTGGTTCTAAAATATAAAACCATATAGAGACACAACAAAACCCAGTAAGCCCCTGTGCCCTTCAGCAACTCTTGAGGATAACAGGTCACACTGGAATAGCGTCAAGACAAATTTCCCAAGCGTCTGTGACCTAAGCCTACAGGCATTTCTCACAAATCAGGTTTGCTACAAGAAGAGTTTCAAACTCCTTAGAAGAAAAGTAGTACAGATACTGTTTTTACTTGGTATCTATCTCTGAAATATGCTCCTTTTTTGGGGATGTGATGTTTATCTACAGTTATAAGCATTTGTTACTATGAGCCTCAGGACACTTGCAAGACTGGCTGGGTCCATTACATACACTTGTATTGGTGGCAGTTTAAATATTAGGCATGGAAGTGAAAGATGGAATTTGCTAATCTGGTAGCATTTCCTCATCTACTTTGAATGTGTGCTTATCCTGGAATGATGGGGTTTTCAGGACACTTGTGAGTTTTCTAAAAATTACGACCTGCACTTAGGGACGATGCTGTCTTCCTTACTCACATTCCTTCTTATGTGCAAGGAATCATGATTCTCTATACGGAGTATGGGCTCAGTAAATGGCTACTGAATAAAATAAGCAAAAACAACTTAAACAAAAGCAGCTTTCTGAGTTCCAGACCCATGGTACATGGGCTTGAAATGCACAAGTAGTGAGAATCTTCGATCACAGCCTTGAACTAAAGGAACATGAGAACACTCTGCTCTCTGCTCATCTAGATTTGTAAAATTTTAAAAGCCAAGTTCTCTCTGGGAAAGAGAGGTGATTAGGGCATCTCCAACCACGGTGAAGGACTCTATAAAAACATTCAAATATACTTTTATCTCGTCAAAAATTAACTATGTAGTAACAACTGGCTGATGGAGGCAGGGAGTAGGGGGAAATGTGAAATGAATCCAAGGTCATTTTACAACTGTATCCACCCACAAAGTCAATCATTATAGATGCACAGAGAGTAATGGCCCCACCAGGTCTCAATGGCCAGTGAACGTTGGTTTTTTTGGGGGGCTGGGGCAGGGGAGGGATGAGGGTAATATGGATAACACATTTCTTAAGTATGGGAACTTCTAAAAGTTTTTAGCCCTGTATTTAAAAAAAACAAAACAAAACAAAAACTGGAAGAAGGTATACATTAAAGGCGTATCTTTGGGTCAGGTCAGATTTCTGTATTTTCCAGTTCCAGGAAAATTCTATTCCTTCCCCCACCCCCCGCCCTCAACAATAATTATAATATTTATTTAAAGCAATACATTTACAGCCCAAATAGTTCTACATTGTACATTTCAGGTTTAACCAACTTCATAAAAATACTTGAGAACAGCTGTATCCACAGCTGTAGACTACTAAATTATTTCTTTGCCCATTTTACTCTCTCTTTTCTTTCCTGAATAACCTCTTTTAGATATGGTTCAAGGTAGAATTTATCTGCCTCATATTTTGTCCACTGCTCTTTAGGCAGGATCTGCTGCCTCATGCTCAGGTCCAGCGCTCTCTTAATGAGAAACCCTCTGTTGTTATAAAGGTTCTCAGGAAGCCTTCTTATGGCTTCTTTTACATTGTCATTCTCATAAATTGTATCATCTGGCATTAAGCCCAGTTTATTGAACCCAGTAGCCTTGCATGCTATTTTTGAATACCCTCCAGCTCCACCTGCTTGATGCTGAAACGGCTGGCCTGCTTGCCATGTTGACCTGAGATAGAAGGAAAATTCTATTCCTTTTATGAACTGGGGTGGGAGGACAAGCAAGCAACTCTGAAAGCTGAAAACTAAAATGAAGAGCAAAACAAACCCACCCCCTAAAATACCACCAAGAAAAAAAATCAGTAGAGTGTCTAGGTCATGTACTCAAAAGTATTTTCTCCCTCTTTACTAAATATGCTTGTTATAGGTGCTGTGGCCAGAGAAATGTCAACAAGATTTTCAAAACAATTTCTGTAGCCACCACACTAGAAGTTTCCAGCTCTGTTTTCAATCTGGGCCCTGACCTCAAGGACTTTGTACTCACAGAAAGGAGACTGTTTATGCTCCGGGGAAAGGACCTTTCAGGTGACAGGCCACTCTGGGTCCCCGGCTCCCATGTACCTGGGGCGTCGGAGACAGCACCCCATGTTCATTCCTGCCTCTGCACAAAAGATCTCCCTTCCTGAGAGGAACCTCCATTGATCCAAGTCTTTGCCCTTCTGGCTTCCACTCTGCTCTTTCTTTAGCTCTGGATGCGGTCTTATAAATGGAACGTCTTTTCCCCTTGGAGCATTTTGTAGAATCTACATTAGGGATTGTGTCCTATAGGAATACCAGTCAACAGGCCCCATAGAGGGTACCCAAACAAGGGCCAGGACTGGAGACCAGTTCCAGGAGCCAGGACTGGGTCAACGCAGAGAGCAGACCTGTGAGTGGTCCACAAAAACGGGGTCTCCGATGTTTAGCTCGAAGGGTCCCTACTGAGTTCACCTGAAGACACACATTAAAAGTACACATTTCCAGGCCCCATCCCTAGAGATTCTGATCCAAGAGGTCAAGAGAGGAAGGTGGGAATCTGCACTATAAAAAAGCAACCACCCACCACCCCACCCAAAGACGCCGGCAAAGCCTACAGGAACCACTCATGGAGCTCTCTGTTGAGAAAATAGGAAGAAGGAGGGACCTCTGACCCTGAGGATTGAAGCATGCTTGGGTTACACAGCCATCAGTGGGAGACAGGATGAGTATCCCAGTTCCCTGCTCCTCTTGTACAGGCTCGCGTGCCTCACTTTTCAAGGCCTCCTGGAGCCTCAGGGAAGCCCTGAAATTGTTGGTTCTCACCTACGGGGTCTTTCCACCTTCTGACATCAGCACAGCAGGTTCTCTACAGTCACCCCCAATTCAAGCCCCTGACTCAAAGAAAGGCCTTTGGGACAAAACCTAACCAGGACTAGCAGAACTGTACTCATTATCATCTGCTGAGCAAGTCCTCGCAATGCTTTTTCCAAAAAGGCGTGGTATAAAAATCAAAAAACATCATCAAATAATACCAGGGGGGAACAGCTCACACAAGGACACAGACACCTTCACTAGCTTTTATTTCTGGTATGTATTCTCTGAGTTCTGAGGCTTCTTCAGGTATTTTCTAAGGTTGTCTTCATCACAATACCTGGGCAGTCTACTTAAGACTTCATTGGCTGTTGCTTCAGTATAAACATCACAGCCACTGGACCATTCGTTATTTAAAAAGCAGATATAAATAACAAGGAATTTGGGAAGGGTCATGACCCCGGAGGCAAATTATTTCCAGGCATGAAAATCACCCTCAGTGTCCTAGGTTACCTTCTAGCAACAGCCCATGTGTTGACACTGCTGGCAAAGTCTTTGTTTAGGATGTTAGCTTCTTTTATTTCAAAAATGCTATTGTGTCTCAACATGCTATGAGCTACTCAGAAAAGAGACTGCTATATTAGTAAAGGCTACCACTGTTTTCCTGGAGAATTGTTGTTAAGCAACCACCAGGTGCCCTGCACTTGTGAGGTGCCTTAGAGCTGTATGTGCCTTGCCCCATCCCCTTCCACAAGGTGTGTGCTCAGCTGCTCAGTCATGTCTGATTCTTTGCGACCCCATGGGTTATAGCATGCCAGGCTCCTCCATCCATGGGATTCTCCAAGAAAGAATACTGGAGTGGGTTGCCATTTCCTGCTCCAGGGGATCTTCTTGATCCAGAGATCAAACCCAAGCCTGTTCTGTCTCCCATGTTGGCAGGTGCAGTCTTCACTACTGAGCCACCTGGCCAGCCCTCTTCCACAAGGTACCAGCTACCTATACCGAAAATAAGGGCAGGTGTGCACCATTCCTATGCACCTCTACAAGATGCTACAAAGCCATCAAAGGCATGCCCACACAATACAGCAAAAATATTTCTCCGAGTCAGATCTGAAAGAAAACTTTTACAGGGCCTAGATTTTCACAAAATCCAGATGTTACAGTCAATAAACCTAGAGACAATTTAAAAATAGCAATGGTTTTTACTTTAAAAACAAGTAGTCCCGTTAACACTGTTAAGAAGAAAAATAGTAGGAGAATAATATTATATTCTAAGAACAAATCCTCTGGAATATATTTTCCAAGTCCTCCTGAACTGGAGTGCAGTATGGGATGATCACAGGTCAGGTCTTTTTATTTCATGCAAACTGTAGTTGTCCAGAGAAGGTTTCACCCTTTACTGTGTAAGACCAGCCACTACAGCCAAGTTAAACTTCTGCCCTTATATGGTAAGGAAAGGGGAAAAAAAACACGGATGACATTAAGGGGCACTCCCATGGATAAGAGATAAAAACAACCTCTCTATCTGCACCAAAGCCTATAATTCATGAGGCATATTTGTACAATGAGCGAGAAGAGATGTGAACAGGGCACCGTAGTGCCATAGCCTCATCTATATATGAAAGCAGAAAGCCAGAAAGTACACTCCGGTTATTGCCACCCTGGGGGTGCCAATGTGAACACAAAATACACTTTTAGAATCCTGGTCTCAGAAATACTTACCAAGTCTAAAGAGGGAAAGGGCTGGGATCTTTGTAAGTTGTTTTTTTCTATGATTTAATAAAGTTACCAATTAAGAACCTACAGGTTGCAACTGTAAGTCCCTTTGTTTGCTGGGTACCATCCAGAAAGGAGAGAGGAGGACTGGCTGCTTCTTGCTCCCTCTTTTCCTTTGATAAGGACAAAAGACAAACAAAACCCCAGTGGGTCACAAGACCTAGAGTCAACCATTACATCAAGCAAAGTAGTTGCATTCCAACATTTTGAAGGGCCCACACACCTTGGGAAAAACAAACCAGTAGAAAAAGAGAGATGACTGCTTTTTCCAAGATAAGTGCTGGGCCAATTAACTAACTACAGCCTGTCTGAACCTTTGAGAATGTAGAGCTAACTCTCCAAATATTTTTTTGCAGTGGCTCATGGCACTAAACTTTTATCTCTGCTGCCAAGAAAAACTGTGACTGCTAGCTTAACTCACAGCTATGTCTGACAACTACCAAGAAACCACCTTAAATTAGCTATCTTCAAGTTTCAGTTTTGTAAGTTAGGAACACTTCTCAATCTGAAATTCTCTCTTCTGTGGTCTGACCCAGTCCTTAAGCTGTTGTCATATCACAAAAAGCTCTGTGTCCGTCTGTCCCATCTTCCGGATAGACTATTTTCAAAAATCACTTAAAAATTGAAGTTATTTAAACTACTTTTTAACATAAAGCTTTGAAAAGAATGAAACCACTACCTTTAGCCAAGTGGCCCAGGAAGAGTACTGTTATAAAAACTAAGCCCAAAAGAGAAGGTGAGTGTAACAGTCACAATGTGCCCTTCATAAAATTTATCTTCTGTGTCTAGCATCAATCACCAGGACAGGAGTCCATAAGAGGCTCTCCTGTACAAGACCACATACACCCTTTCTTAGCAGGGGGAGGGGAGCTGTACCAACTTCCACCACTAAAACCGCTTTGACCCATCAAACATTCCTTCCAGCCTGCCTATGTCCTCTCTCTGTTCAAGTTGAAATAAGAATTATTGATTAGAAGCATTGAAATGGGGTGTTTTAAGATGTAGTGAAACGAGCATCCCATTTTTAAAGCCCTTTGATAGTTGGAGAACTGAAAGCAAGGGAATAATGAGCGACGCAGAGTGCAAAGCCATTCTAACATTAACTGACACAAGGCACTAGTGTGCTAAGCACCACGGCAACTTCCTTACACAGACTCTTTTCATCCTCACAACAGGCAGGTACTACCATTATAAACCGTTGTACAGTCCGGGGACTGAGGGGCTGAGAAGTTCGACGATTCGCAGCCAGGGTCAAAAGTTCTTATCCATCATCCTGTTCTATTGGTTCTAATGGTTCAAGACAAGAGCGAGTCAGAGAAGTTGGAATTCATTCATTGCCTGGCCAAATGCAGAAACAGCCATGGGACCTTTGGTGTCTTGTCCGCTACAGAAAATTATTTCTTGCCTATTGATTTCCTGGTTCCTCCCCATTTTATCTGAAACTGCATCTAGTTAGGCTTTCCTCTTAAGAGGATCCATTTGCTTCTAGGTATTTTATGCAACACAGGTTCCATAGCTTCTACAGCCAACCATAACACATTACATACACTTCTCATCTCTTTAGATACACTTCTCTAAAGGCTTCTATTAAGTACTGCAGGCTACAGTCCATGGGGTCGCAAAGAGTTGGACACGACTGAGAGCGCACAGGCCGCGCGCACGCGCGTGCCCACGCCCTGTCTCTTATACACATCTAGATGTGTATAAGAGACAGCTTGTGAGGTGCCTTAGAGCTGTATGTGCCTTGCCCCATCCCCTTCCACAAGGTGTGTGCTCAGCTGCTCAGTCATGTCTGATTCTTTGCGACCCCATGGGTTATAGCATGCCAGGCTCCTCCATCCATGGGATTCTCCAAGAAAGAATACTGGAGTGGGTTGCCATTTCCTGCTCCAGGGGATCTTCTTGATCCAGAGATCAAACCCAAGCCTGTTCTGTCTCCCATGTTGGCAGGTGCAGTCTTCACTACTGAGCCACCTGGCCAGCCCTCTTCCACAAGGTACCAGCTACCTATACCGAAAATAAGGGCAGGTGTGCACCATTCCTATGCACCTCTACAAGATGCTACAAAGCCATCAAAGGCATGCCCACACAATACAGCAAAAATATTTCTCCGAGTCAGATCTGAAAGAAAACTTTTACAGGGCCTAGATTTTCACAAAATCCAGATGTTACAGTCAATAAACCTAGAGACAATTTAAAAATAGCAATGGTTTTTACTTTAAAAACAAGTAGTCCCGTTAACACTGTTAAGAAGAAAAATAGTAGGAGAATAATATTATATTCTAAGAACAAATCCTCTGGAATATATTTTCCAAGTCCTCCTGAACTGGAGTGCAGTATGGGATGATCACAGGTCAGGTCTTTTTATTTCATGCAAACTGTAGTTGTCCAGAGAAGGTTTCACCCTTTACTGTGTAAGACCAGCCACTACAGCCAAGTTAAACTTCTGCCCTTATATGGTAAGGAAAGGGGAAAAAAAACACGGATGACATTAAGGGGCACTCCCATGGATAAGAGATAAAAACAACCTCTCTATCTGCACCAAAGCCTATAATTCATGAGGCATATTTGTACAATGAGCGAGAAGAGATGTGAACAGGGCACCGTAGTGCCATAGCCTCATCTATATATGAAAGCAGAAAGCCAGAAAGTACACTCCGGTTATTGCCACCCTGGGGGTGCCAATGTGAACACAAAATACACTTTTAGAATCCTGGTCTCAGAAATATTTACCAAGTCTAAAGAGGGAAAGGGCTGGGATCTTTGTAAGTTGTTTTTTTCTATGATTTAATAAAGTTACCAATTAAGAACCTACAGGTTGCAACTGTAAGTCCCTTTGTTTGCTGGGTACCATCCAGAAAGGAGAGAGGAGGACTGGCTGCTTCTTGCTCCCTCTTTTCCTTTGATAAGGACAAAAGACAAACAAAACCCCAGTGGGTCACAAGACCTAGAGTCAACCATTACATCAAGCAAAGTAGTTGCATTCCAACATTTTGAAGGGCCCACACACCTTGGGAAAAACAAACCAGTAGAAAAAGAGAGATGACTGCTTTTTCCAAGATAAGTGCTGGGCCAATTAACTAACTACAGCCTGTCTGAACCTTTGAGAATGTAGAGCTAACTCTCCAAATATTTTTTTGCAGTGGCTCATGGCACTAAACTTTTATCTCTGCTGCCAAGAAAAACTGTGACTGCTAGCTTAACTCACAGCTATGTCTGACAACTACCAAGAAACCACCTTAAATTAGCTATCTTCAAGTTTCAGTTTTGTAAGTTAGGAACACTTCTCAATCTGAAATTCTCTCTTCTGTGGTCTGACCCAGTCCTTAAGCTGTTGTCATATCACAAAAAGCTCTGTGTCCGTCTGTCCCATCTTCCGGATAGACTATTTTCAAAAATCACTTAAAAATTGAAGTTATTTAAACTACTTTTTAACATAAAGCTTTGAAAAGAATGAAACCACTACCTTTAGCCAAGTGGCCCAGGAAGAGTACTGTTATAAAAACTAAGCCCAAAAGAGAAGGTGAGTGTAACAGTCACAATGTGCCCTTCATAAAATTTATCTTCTGTGTCTAGCATCAATCACCAGGACAGGAGTCCATAAGAGGCTCTCCTGTACAAGACCACATACACCCTTTCTTAGCAGGGGGAGGGGAGCTGTACCAACTTCCACCACTAAAACCGCTTTGACCCATCAAACATTCCTTCCAGCCTGCCTATGTCCTCTCTCTGTTCAAGTTGAAATAAGAATTATTGATTAGAAGCATTGAAATGGGGTGTTTTAAGATGTAGTGAAACGAGCATCCCATTTTTAAAGCCCTTTGATAGTTGGAGAACTGAAAGCAAGGGAATAATGAGCGACGCAGAGTGCAAAGCCATTCTAACATTAACTGACACAAGGCACTAGTGTGCTAAGCACCACGGCAACTTCCTTACACAGACTCTTTTCATCCTCACAACAGGCAGGTACTACCATTATAAACCGTTGTACAGTCCGGGGACTGAGGGGCTGAGAAGTTCGACGATTCGTGTATGAGCGCTTGTCCTAAAATTCCCAAGGTGTTTGAGTATCCTGATATAAAACACACACACTGAAAGACCAAACAGCAAACGCCTAAACTACCTCTGAAATCCTGTTCCTGTTTGCTGGATACGTTTGCCTTAGGAAAAAGGAAGGAAGCCAGGTATTACACTTAAAGTGGGGGAGGGGGAAGCCGACGGGAGAAAACACCCAATAATCGTAGCCATTTAGCCAACTTTTTCAAGACTCGGTAACAAAGGAACATCTATCTGTACAGGAGAACTTGGGTGGAGGGCTGATTAAGAAAGGGAAGGGCAAAGGGCCGCATACTAAGTCAAAACACGCGCTGTCAGTGTCTCACCCACCCCAGAGAAACAGGCTTTCAAGAAACCAAGGCTAGACAGAGACAGGCGAGTTGAGCATCTCCGGGCCTCAAAACCTGGCAATGCCTCAGACGTGATCTGTTAGCGTCCTTCCCAAAAGGACAGATTTCCAAAAGGAGGGACCTCTTTTGTCCCCACCTTCCGAGTAAATAATGCCAGGAGGGCAAAGGGCACATCCCTTTGCCTCGGGGGACCCGAGACGCCGGGTCGAACGCAAATACCCCACACAGAGCCCCATCTGGGAAAGTGCTGCTTCCAGAACCTTCTCAACACCACTCCTGCTTTCCCCTCGGTTCTTTTGACTGTAGATCAGTGAGATGAAAAGGGCCGAGGTGAAGGGGCAAGACCCCTCCCCAGACGACACCTGCAGGCCCAGGTGCGCCAGGTGCCTCCCGAGGCGGGGGGAGGGGTAGAGAAGGTGGGCTCCGGGAGGCCCTGCGGGGCGCCGGGGGGCCGATCGGGGAGAAGGCGCCTCTGGTGGTGGGTGATGGGTGGGTCCCTTACGGTCTCTCTCAGCTTCCTCTCGTAGTCCAGTTCGCGCTGCAGGCTGCCCGCGCGCTCCTCCGCGGCGTCCGCCTGCTCCTGCAGGCTCCGAATCTTCCTCCGCACCGCCTCCAGCGAGCTGCTCCCCGCCATCGCGCCGGGCGGCGGCGGGCCGGCAAGCGGGCGGGCTGCGGTGGGAGAGGCGGGCTGCTGCGCTCCTGCTGCCGCTGCCGCTGCCGCACTCCGGCCGACCGCCCGCCCCGCCCAGGCCGCAGCGCGCGACGGCGGCGCCCTCTGCGGCCCAGGCTCAGCCCGGAAGTCTCGGCCTCCCGGGAAGCTCAGGCGAACCGCAAGCGGGTGCGCGAGCGCCGGGGGCGGACCCAGCGGGCGGGGCGGGTCGCGCGCCGCGGACCCCGGGAATTCGCCAACCGCGGGAGGCACCGCGCATGCTCGCGGCTGCCTGGCTGAAGGGCGCGGCGCGGGTTGCGGGGGCACCAGGTGGGCAGGAGAGGGGGCCCCACGGCGCCTAGGATGTTACTTCGACTCCCAGCGCCCCGCCCTGGCGCCGCGGAGAACCCGGAGTAACGGATTTGGCTGCAAGGGGCGACGGTGCCGCCTACTGGCGGCGGGAGCGCTCCGCTCCGGACTGCCAGATTTCCCCTGCCCAAGAGGGAGCGAAGCCGAGCGAGGGGTTTGGGGCTTGAATGTGTCCCCAAAGGGACTGTAAATCCAGATCCTAACCCAACAACCCTCCTACCCTCCAAGCTTAGGACGTGAAAACCACTAACATACTGCAGATGTTAAACCTCCTAAATGCTGTCTTGCTAGGTTACAATCTGGCTTTTGGTTCTCTCCTGGCTGTGTGACTTGGAAAACAACGTGGCTTCATCCGTAAAAGCGCGGTTACTAGTAATACGTGCTGCTGCTGCTAAGTCGCTTCAGTCGTGTCCAACTCTGTGCGACCCCATAGACGGCAGCCCACCAGGCTCCCCCGTCCCAGGGATTCTCCAGGCAAGAACACTGGAGTGGGTTGCCATTTCCTTCTCCAATGCATGAAAGTGAAAGTGAAGTCGCTCAGTTGTGTCCGACTCTTCGCGACCCCATGGACTGTAGCCCACCAGGCTCCTCTGCCCATGGGCTTCTCCAGGCAATAGTACCGGAGTGGGGTGCCATTACCATCTCCAAGTAGTACATGAGGATTATGAAATAATAGAAAGCGCTAAGCACAATACAAGATAAGTAGGTAACTCACTGATAGCTTTAGTTAATAACAGGCATTGTCTTAGAGGAGAAATACAGTGTGAAACTCCTTAAATGAACTTACAAAACAGAAAGACTCACAGACTTAGAGAATCAACTTATGGTTGAGGGGAAGGGATGGTTATGGAGATTGGGATGGACATGTACACTCTGCTATATTTAAAAAGGATAACCTACAAGGAGAGGATACAGCACAGGAAGCTCCTCTCAATCTTATGTGGCAGCCTAGAGGGGAGAGGAGTTTGGGGGAGAATGGATACATATATATTTGGCTGAGTCCCTTCCCTGTTCACCTGAAACTATCACACAATATTGTCAATCAGCTATATTCCACTATAAAAAAGTTTAAAAAAAAAAAAAAACACACGAGCACTGTTTTAAGAGTCAAGCTATGGCCCATAACCATCTGTGGGACCTCAGACCTGCCAGCCTCTCTGGAACTTACTTTCTTTTCCATAAAAACAATTGTCTCAAGGGTCCCCTCTAGTTACAACCTTCTCTGATTGTAGGAAGGTTGTAATCTGGAATCTGAACAATTCTGGGCTGGACTGAGAAGCCTTTTAAAAGCACACCAAGGTAAAGAATGTGACTGCCAGCACAGGTGGGTTCGACCCCTGGATTAGGATGATCCTCTGGAGAAGGAAGTGGCAACGTCTTCCAGTATTTTTGCCTGAGAAATCCCATGGACAGAGGAGCCTGGCAGGCCACAGTCCATGAGGCTGCCAAGAGTCAGACACTCACTTAGTGACTATATAACAACAATAAATACAGACAAGATACTGAACATTTTCTTTACTGCAAAGATCCCTCAAATTGCCTTTCTGAATTCATGTTCACTTATCCCCTGCCCCATCCCTTATATAAGCCTTGGTGTCTACTATTTTTCTTCTCTATAATTTTATAATTGTTAGAATGTTATATAAATGCAACAATACAGTATGTAACCTTCGAGAAGTAAAAAAAAAAAGCACACCAAGGAAGCCAACAGAACCCTAGGAGAGCGTCCAGCTGCAGCTGGATGAAAACCAAGCGGACACAATCTCTGGGAACGAGTCTCGGTCCATACTCCCCTTGGGCTATGTTTTTAAATGTCTTCTAAGTCTCACTGCTTTCTTTCCTCACCTTTCTCACAGAAGGCCCTTCAAGTCAGTTCCAATGTGTTTAAGTGTGGGAATAATGAAAGAAAACACAGTTGACAATGCCCTTCTCCCCAAAAGCCCTAACAACTGAACTTGCTTTTCTGAGTCATTTGCTAAGGACATTATCACAGTCTCTGCTGAGACTCCCAAGTCCCAGCATGGGCTCTCGCATCCTGTAGGTGGAGCCTCTCGCTTTGTTTCCAGTTTGTCTAGTCAGGAGGGTGGTCACAACTGCTTCCCTAAGGGTACAGACAGTAGGTCTCCAACTTTGAGGGTGGGAGAGGGGGCATCTGGGAACCTTCAGGAGCCCTGGAAAATGCTGGACACGTGCACATGCTCCAAGCAGCCAACTAGTGACTTAATGTCTTGCTTTTCAAACACCTGGGAAAGTCAGTTTCAGGTGAGTTCACTTTCATGCTGATGTCATTATACAAAAGAGTTTAGGACAGTTGTTCTCAGCCTTGGCTGCACATTGGAATCACCTCAATCCCAGCGATTCTAATTGGCCTAGGGTGCAGCCTGGATTTTAAGTTTTTAAACCATTCATGTTTCTTTAAGGTTGAGAATCACTGATTTAGGAAGAAAAGACCTACAGGGAATAAAGACTCACATATTGCAGATGTCATAGACATCACAGTTATTGGGGGATGGGTTTGAGGCCAAAGAAAATGGAGCCCTTGATCCCCTCCAGCCTCACTTAGGTGGAGAGACCACAAGAAGTTCGAAACAAAGCCATCAGAGATTTGACTGCGCGAATTACAACCTTTCAAGCTAGGAAGAGCCCATCTCTGGAATAGGATTTGTAAATTGTTTGCTAGAAAATTAGTAGAAAATTTGGTAGAAAAATGTTTTTAGCAGTAGAAAAATGTAAAAATATTTTACACTGGTGAGTAATGACAATCCAGTGCCCTAGTCCCAAATGTAATATGATTCGACCTCAGGAAGTTGACCTCTTTCCTACCTCCTCCTTCCCTTTGTGACATCTGCCTCTTCCTCCTCAGGTCTTGACTATTTTTACTAGTTAGGAATCACTCTAAATAAAGCATTTCTTCACGAATGTCTTCTACATCCCTACAGGTTGCAAACAACCTAAAAGGGGAAGATAATGAATATACTACCCCCTCCCCCCAAAAAGTGTACCATATTAGGGACAGTTTTCCAGAGGGAGGGGGAAAACAGTTTCAGAAACCTCCCCCTCCTCCTGGCTCCACCCACTCCCCCCCTCCAACTAGCTTTAAATATCCTCTTTGCTACTTCTGCCTCATCTCATTCCAAAGCTCCCTTAAACAAGATTTTTCAATAAAGACATGCACCACATAGTTACACAATAATTATGATTTTTTCCCCCTTAAGAATTGTAGTAGCTTTTTTCTCCTCTTGCTTTCAGTCTTACTGGGCTATTTTCAAATTCTCTGCATTCTTTTCCTTATAAGGAATATCTCTCCTTGATCTATCAGCGGCTCTTTTGAAAAAGCTAAATAAACGTCCTGCTGGAGAATCTGGGGGAGACAGGCATCCTCCATTTAACCATATACGGAGCAGACATCTGATCTACATTATACAAAACTGGTGCAGAGTTATATGTGTTTTTTGGCTCTTTTTCTAAAGCCAGGTAGTTTGTGACTTAAATATTTTAGCTAAATCAGTGCTTCCTTGAACCTCCTCTCCAGGGACCTTGCTCTTCACTAAAACTTTTTCTTTTTGTCAGATTCTAAATGTCCTGTGTCTGGATCTCTCATTTACAAAGCACACTTGGAGATTACATTTCACACCTTTCACATCACAGAAAGCCTTTACTGATTTCAAAACCCAGACCCTCCATCAATGTACACTTTACTCCCATACAAAAAAGTTCTGCCATTGCACTTCGTCGTTCAACTTTCTGGGCATAGCTTTCCCTGGTGCTCATACATTCTTGAAATTGTTGCTCACTTCCCTAGGAATTTTTGCCTAATTGGGCCTCTAGGCTTAATTAGCTTCCAGAATGGTGTGAAAAAGAAGTCATTCCTTTGGAAATCTAATGCCTGTCTTGACTTATGCAGCAGAAGAGGCAAGCTCTTCAGCTAGAAGAGATTGCAGAGGGCAGCGGACAAAATACTGGCAGAGCTTTTGTGGTGTATGCATCACCCTCGAGACTATGTGGTGGCTGTCGGAGGCTGGCAGGTCCGGGCGGGGTGAGCAGGGGAACCAGGGGCAGCTAGCACACTATACCATATAAAGCACTGAGCTATATATAACTCCCAGCTTACTTTCTGGATCTAGTGCCCTCAGAGTGCAGACCCAAGCAAGTATCATCTTCCCAGGCAGATCTGAAGGGCTGGATTAAGACTTCCCTGGTAAGGAGGCCTCAGGGGTTTCTGAGGCCCACCATCAAGCTTAACCTCAGAATAAGTAGCACGCGCTACGTCATTCTTTCAATATAGAGGCCAGGTCCTCTGAATCCTGACTAGATTGGTCACTGAAAACCAGGCCTTCCCACCCACCAGAGATGGCAAAAATAAAGTGGAGAAAACTAGGCATTCTGCTTGCACAAACCTTGGTGATGACACCTCAGAGGTTTTCTGCCACCACGGGGAAGGGTTCACCTCCAGAGTCCAATTTCAGTTGCTGTGTTCTCCCAGATTCTCACCACCCCCACCCCCTCCAACCCCAGGGGTGAGGGAAAGAAGGAGAAAAAAGAGAGAGGAATGGATGAAATAAAAATGAACGTGTGCAGTAGCAGTTGAGGGCAGCATCCAGTGCTCTGGGCCATGGCAGGCTGTGCGCACGTGTCCAGCTAAGAGGAGGTGACCCTCCTCCATGGTTCTCCGGCCCCTGTGATGACCCCCAGAGCAGGCCCAAGGGCAGGAGGTGAGGGGGGCAGTGTGTGCGTGCACTTACGTCGGTGGCCTTTTTCTCCGCCAGCTCCAGCTTCTCCTGGGCATCTTTGAGAGCCTCAGAGTATTTGTCCAGTTCATCTTCGGTGGCTTTGAGTTTCTTTTGCAGCGACACCAGCTCATCTTCCAGCTGGGAGTTGGCCGTGGGGGACGGGGACGGGACGGGGTGGGGGGTGCGGCAGGCAGCGTGATCCCGCAAGGGAGGGTTGTGGGTGCACAGAGCCAGAAGGACAGGGACAGCGGGAGAGAGAAAGGGAAAGACAGGGAGGGGGAGAGAGAGAGAGAGAGAGAGAGACAGAGTTAGCCATTCGTGCGCCGCGCCGCGCGCGCCCGGGGTACCTTGGCGGCGGCCTCGTCGGCGGCCAGGAGGCTGTCCTCTGCCTTGTGCAACTCCTCCAGCACCCGGTCCCGCTCGTCCTCCGACACCCGCAGCAGCTTCTCCTTGGCCGCTATGTCCTCCTCGAGCTGGGGGGCGGCGGCGGGCGGGCGCGGGCGGCCGGCACGGACCGGGTGTTAGACACACACACACAACACGGGCACCGGGTTGACTGGGGCCCTTTAGCTTTGGGGCGCCACCGAGTTGGGGTTCAAGGGTCCCTAGGTAACCTCCTCTCGTCCCGAGGCTACTTCATACCCCCCACCGCTCCCGGGGACGACACTCCTACCGAGGTCTCAGCGGGCTCAAGGCCACAACTTGGCCTTGCAGAATAAATGGATGGCCCCGATTCCGCGCCCGCCATACCCTCTCTTCTGTCCCATCTTTGTTTTAACCAAAGAAACTCCGTGACCGTCGTTCCCCCATCCCTGACTTCCCTCCTCCCCCAGTTGAATGTTTTATATTCCCTGGTCAAAAGTCCAGAAGAACTTCGAACACTTTCTGGACTTGATTCCCTTCAACCCTCCTCCTCTCCCCCACCCCCAGATCCAAAATTGTTTTCTGATCCTCAGAACCAAGTGCCTCTAGCACTTGATGGGACTTGACGGGCTCCGGCAACCGGAGAAGGGAAATAAGCGTCCCCAGGTAAGAGAAAAAGTTAGAATAAGCCAGTCCTGCTCTTCCCCTCCCGCTTCTCAGGCGCCCTGGAGTGGGGGTGGCTCCCGGAGTCCTCGGGGTGAGGGCCCAGAAGGGGTGCTAGGCCGGGTCCCGGGGCTCCGGGCCCCAGGGCGGGCGGAGCGCGGGCGACCCGCGGGCGCACGGCTGGGGAGGCGCAGACCTGCTTGCTCCTGTCCTCCGCTGCCTTCTTATCGGCCTCCGCCTGCTCCGCTCGGTCCAAGGCGTTCAGAAGGGGTGCTAGGCCGGGTCCCGGGGCTGCGGGTCCCGGGTCTCCGGGCCCCAGGGCGGGCGGAGCGCGGGCGACCCGCGGGCGCACGGCTGGGGAGGCGCAGACCTGCTTGCTCCTGTCCTCCGCTGCCTTCTTATCGGCCTCCGCCTGCTCCGCTCGGTCCAAGGCGTTCTCCTTGTCGAGCTTGAGCATCTGCATCTTCTTCTTGATGGCGTCCATGGTGGCGGCGGCGAGGGGCCCTGGGGCTGCGGCGGGGGCAGGGAGGCGAGCGCGCGGTGAAGCGGCGGAGCCGGAGTGCGAGCGCAGAGCCGCCTGCTGCTCCCAGATATGTACTTTCCCAAGGGGGCGACCGCATTCCTCAAGACAGCCAATACTTTTTTGGAAGAGCTTTTTTCTCCTGCCCCCTTTCCCCCTTCTCCTCCCTCCGCCCCCCGCGCCCTCCCCGCTGCTCCCGCGGGGGCTGCTCGCCCATTCGCTGCCGCCTGCCGGCCTCCCAGTTGACGGTGGATATGACTATATATGGGGACCCGAGCAGCCAGCCGAGGCAGCCGCCGGGCGAGGCCTCCCGTTTTCCAAACCTGCACGCCAGAGAGCGGGCACTGGGGCCTCTCCGGGACCGGGGGTCCCGGTACTACCCTCCGCCCTCTGCGCCCCCTCCTCCCGGGGTTCACGCTCCGGCCCTAGGGTCCCCAGCCGAGCCGTCCTAAGTCACAGGAGGCCTGAGGAGCTGGCCGGGCAGGTAGAGGATGCGCGTCGCTTCCTGGGCCGCCAGACCCAGCGGCTCGCTAAGCAACAGGATCTGGGGTCCCCGCAGCCACCGCGACGGCGCCCAGGCCCATGCTCTTCCGGCGCCCTCCCTGCCCACAGGGTGTCAGCCCGGGCTGGCTCTCATGTTCTGGAAACTCAACTGGAGCAGAGAAAGGACAAGTTGGGAGGGAGACATATGTCTGCTGGTGCGGGCCAGAACGTCTGCAAATCTGTCTTATGCAGTTCCCTGTCCCCCAGGGGAGAGACAGTTGTATACCTTAGGGACATAGGACCCAGGTCTGTGTGTGCCTGTGTGTGGTACTTCCCCAAAGGGTGGAGTGTGTTTGTTGGTGTGTGTGTGGGAGCTTGCGAGTTTAACGGGAAGGGCTGTTGAGTTTAGAGTCAGGCAACTTAATTTTTTGGTCTCTATCACCAGCAGCTCTGACAAGCGAGTTGACAAGCTCTGACAACTTGACAAGCGAGATGGCCTCCGTGCTACATCTTTAAACCTGGGGATGAGGGGTAGATGATCCCTATGATGCCACCAGATCTAGCTTTTAATCATTTTCCTTGCACTGAGTTTAGGGAGTTGGCCTCTTTCCATGTTAGGCACTCAGGTACTAGGTTACCAAAACAGGGATAAATGTTATCCCAGCCAAGTCACTGTATCCACAGCTATAACTCTGAGGAGGGAACAGGCCCTGCTCTGTACAGTAAGCTCTGCTCAGAGGCAAGAGGATTTCCTCCTATAACTCTTACTCCTCCCAGTCCCCATGGGGAAAAGCCTGCTCTTTTCAGACTTTTGATGGGAAGGGAAGAAAGGGCTGTTCCCAAACCCTGCTTGAGACTGGCTGAGGCAGAGCTGGTGAGGGTCTTGCTGGGTCTTGTTAACAGTCCCCGCAGAATAATTCACAATCTGTCCTACATGGATACTGAATATTCCCTGGATGGTATCTGAGCAGATCAGGCAGGTCAAACATCTTGTAAGTCTTTCAGAGAATGATCAAGTTCCTCCCAGGATTTTATCAGGTTTCTTCCACTAACCCAACTGCCCAGGAGGGGAAAAAAAAAAAAAAAATACCCTGACCTAATGGTCAGAACACTAGATTTGTGTGCACAGGCACTGCATGGTACAGAAATTCACCAGGACCCTTTAATCACAACATGTGAACCCAGCCACTGGAACACTGACAGAGTTCAAGGCCTCTGGGTGATACACAGATGTGTGGACCCCAGGGAGCTGATTTCCCAACTTGGAGCTCAGCATAAGGTTTATGCGTAGGGACCTCAGAGTTAGACCCTGGAATCCAAACTTAGCCTGGCTGCCTCCTTGCAAGTTGGCCTTGCTGCTGCTAAGTCACTTCAGTCGTGTCCGACTCTGTGCGACCCCATAGATGGCAGCCCACCAGGTTTCGCCGTCCCTGGGATTCTCCAGGCAAGAACACTGGAGTGGGTTGCCATTTCCTTCTCCAATGAATGAAAGTGAAAAGTGAAAGTGAAGTCACTGAGTCGTGTCCAACTCTCAGCAACCCCATGGACTGCAGCCTACCAGGCTCCTCCGTCCATGGGGTTTTCCAGGCAAGAGTACTGGAGTGGGGTGCCATTGCCTTCTCCCAAGATGGCCTTAACCACG
Source organism: Cephalophus harveyi (assembly GCA_006410635.1). Classification (NCBI taxonomy): domain Eukaryota; kingdom Metazoa; phylum Chordata; class Mammalia; order Artiodactyla; family Bovidae; genus Cephalophus; species Cephalophus harveyi. The sequence goes on along the minus strand of SJYT01050952.1, from coordinate 316,669 downwards.
TTATAATCTCTTTAAGCTTCAGTTTTCTCTTCTGTAAGGTAGGTATACAAATTCTTCCCTCTTAGGGTTGTTACAAGGATGAAAATGAGATAAAGAATGAAAACCGTTTTGTCTAGCACATAGCAAAGTATTCAGTAAATTGTGGCTGCTCGGGTGGCAGAGGGCAAGTCATCTCTTGTCTCGGGGCCTCAGTTTTCTCATTTATAAAATGAGGCAACTGAACTAGAGAAACTCCTGGAGGGACCATGTATTGTGAATTTTCTCTACTGTGCCAAACATAGAGAAACACGCTCGTTTCCTTAAATGAACTAGTGTTATAGACCATCTATTCAAACACACCACTGGTGAGCACCTGTTGTATACCAGGCAGGCACCAGGCTTCAGGATCCTCAATTAAGTAAGATACATCCATGTCTTCCAGGTATTCAGCATGAACAGTGGAGAAAGAAGTAGAAACGACCAGGTCAGAGACAAACAGATAAAACTATTCTGACAGACAGATAAAAACTATTCTGAAAAGTGGTGGTTTTTAAATTGATTTTAGAGGAAGGATAGCAATTAGATAGAGAGGAGGGTATTGTATGAGCCAAGGGTAGAAAAGAGAATATTTGATGGTGGTTGGACTGTAGGTTCACTTGGGGATGAACTGGGACGTGAGACTGGAAAGGTAGATAGGAGGGGTGTATGGCAAAGGGGCTTGAATTTAGGGATTCATACATTCAGGCCTTATTAAGTTTAAACCATCCATTTTTTCTTCCCCTCCCTGCCTCTCTTACCCCCTTGGAAGTCAAAGACTATGGTGTCCAATATGCAAATGGAGCTGCCCAAAGCCAATTTTAAAAATTCCTTGGTACCATATCACTAATCCCTAGACTGATGGGTTAACATAACAGGTCCCTGGCCTCAGTCATTTCCATTTCACCACTGGTGAGATTCTGCCCCATGAATAGCCTGACAATCAACCAGGTTCAACCCAACTACATGGACTGCATCATCCACTACCCTTCAAGGGTTAGGACAAGGCAAAATATCTTCACTTAAACAAGAATTTCTTCTGTATCGGTCAGATCTCCTGGTCTTTGGACAGCATCAAGGGTGTGGGCTGGAGACTTCCCTGGTGGTCCAGTGGTTAAGAGTCCATGCTCCCATTGTAGGGGGGGTGGGTTTGATCCCCAGCCAAAAAAAGAAAAAGAGGGGCAAGCTAGACAGCCATGAGATAAACAGTATATTTCTATTCTCCACCTGAGTGGTTGTGACTTAAGGACAGATCCATAGACTAGCCAGGGACCTAGTGTTGTAGCCTGTTAGGCAGAGATGGACTGTGCCTCTGGGCTTCTCTTTGACTATATAAGGAGCATGGAAAATATGAATCCATAGCTGAAGCAGCTGAAACAAAAAGGGGTTATGATCTTGGGCTGGAGATCCCTTGTAAGAGGGTGATTAAGGCTGTTTACAGATATTTGGGCTTTCTTCCCAGTCAGGTCTTGGTAGGATTGCACATCCCCACCCAATTAAGTGTGGTCATTTGACTTGCCTTGGCCAAGGAAATGTGAACAGAACTAACTTATGGTAGATACTATGAGTTAGTATCGGAGAAGGCAGTGGCACCCCACTCCAGTACTCTTGCCTGGAAAATCCCATGGATGGAGGAGCCTGGTAGGCTGCAGTCCACGGGGTCGCTAAGAGTCGGACACGACTGAGCGGCATCCCTTTCACTTTTCACTTTCATGCATTGGAGAGTTAGTTTGACTCACTGTGTTCTTTTTCAAAGTTGTTGCTGTTTTGTAGTCTGGATTTCCGAGTGGCTGTGGTAAGCAGAGTTCCCCTCTCTCCAGAACCAACCCTTGGTGGACATGTAGCACAAGCAAGATATAAACCTCTGCTGTTTTAGGCCATTGAGAACTGGGGGCTGTTTGTTACTGAAGCATTACTAGCTTCTCCTGACTAACATATCATGACAGGCCATGTATCATTTAAGGTATGAGGAAGCAGAGAAGTTGGTTGTAGAGAAGAAGAATGGGGTAGACATATCATGGTAAACAGAAACACCATTAGGAAAAAAAGATTGGGAAACAATGATCAAATCTCAGTTCCAGGGGTCCTTATAATTATACCCTTTCCTTCCTGAGGTTACATGAGAGAGTCAATGTTCCTTGAAAGTTAAAAAACTGACCAGATAATGGTGGTGTGGAACCCCGCACAGGATCCTTGGTCCAGAGGTTCTGTGTGAACACCAAGAACATCCTTGGAATTTCCAGATTTCTCCAGTGCTTGGTATTCAGTCATCTCTCCATAAATGTTTGTTGAATGACTGTTTTCTTGGCTAGTAACCATACAAGTAGGAGAAACAGTTCCTGGGAAGGAACCACAAGAAAACTAGGCTCAAAAGACTTAATTCCATTCAAAATATAGATTCTATGTTATATTGCCTGAAGAATGGATATAAGTGTTGTGATAGGATAGGACAAATGTCCCACAAATATTTACTGGGCCCCTTTTGTGTGCATGGCACTTAACTAGAGTTTATAGGATCAAGGGAGGTGGGTAAGAGATGGATCTTTTCCTCCAGGACCATTCAGGTATGACCTAAATCAAATCCCTTATGATTATACAGTGGAAGTGAGGAATAGATTTAAGGGCCTAGATCTGATAGATAGAGTGCCTGAAGAACTATGGAATGAGGTTCGTGACATTGTACGGGAGACAGGGATCAAGACCATCCCCATGGAAAAGAAATGCAAAAAAGCAAAATGGCTGTCTGGGGAGGCCTTACAAATAGCTGTGAAAAGAAGAGATATGGGGTGAGGTGTGGGGGAGGTCACTTGATATGTTTTTCAACTGTATTACTGTTGTCCCAAATGCTGTCTGGGCCCTCCCCCTCCCTGATAGCTGTGAGGAACATATTGCAGATTTTTAAAATACTTTTTTTTGCGGGGGAGGCACTCCCCAAAGGCGGCATGTGGAATCTTAGTTTCCTGACCAGGGATTGAACCCATGCCCAGTCCAGTGGATGTGTGGATTCCAATGGACCACTGGGAAGTCCCCATATCACAGGTTTTCTAGGAGATCTTTCATTTTAAATACACTGTCCCTTCCCTCCATAAGAGCCCCCATACCTACCAGACTATGTTTCCCAATATTTGATTAGAAAAGTGAGTCAACATTAGCGTAGCTTACTAATGTGACACATTTAAAAGGAACACTCACTTGAATATGTACATCAAGGTCTGTTTGTTTACAAAAACAAAACAAAAGCCTTATTACCTAATAGTCCCACACTATTTTACAGCAATGCCTCTCTACCTGTGTTACTGTGACTCCCCCAGAGTCCACAGTGCTGACTCACGCAATTAAGGAAAAGTGAAGAATCTGTAATTAAGCTGATAGACAATGGCTTCTTGCACTAGGTTTTGGAATGCCAACATGTCATGTCCCACGGAACAAGATACGGCGTGTTCTTCTCATACACAAGAGCATTTTCTTTCTTGCAGGTTTGTGATACTACCTTCAAGAACCCAAGGAAAATATGCCCTGTTTCTAGGGAGGAGGGTTTGGAGCTCTGAGAAAGGTCTTTAGGACATCGCGGACATCTTCCTTCATTGTTTAGTGTCACACTGCTGGTCCTGATTCTGTGGCGAACTCCCTGAATACTCTTGCTATCTGGAGGGTTTGTATGGGCAAAATGGTTCTCCCAGTACAAAAAAAAAAAAAAAAAGACCACGAGTTTTCCTGTCTTATATCTTAATTCTCTTTCAATAGCAGCAACTATGTATAGATTTAATCGTGCTGACTCGTGAAATTGAGCTATCTCAAGAATGTCAATATTGGAACATCCCTGGTGGTCCAGTGGTTAAGAATTTGCTTTCCAATGCAAGGTATGCAGGTTCGATCCCTGGATGGGGAACTAAGATCCTACGTGCCTTGGGGAAACTTCTAGAGAAGCTCATGTGCTGCAACTGCTGAGCCTATGCTGAGCAACAAGAGAAGCCTGAGCATGAAAAGCCCTTGTGCTGCAACTTAGAGAAGCCCCTGCACACTGCAGTAAAGACCCAGTCAGAAGAAAAAAGAAAGAAAAAACAGCAATATTCTCTATGGATGTGAACTTTAGAAGGCACCTAAAAAGCTTATTGTCTCTTCCTCACAGCTTCTTATGGCAGCATCAGGATGAGTGCTATTCTCCTCTCTATAGATCAGAAAACCAAAGGCAGTGATGACTCAACATCACCTACCTGGGAGGTAGCTGTGCAGGAATGAGAATGGGAATGCCCCAGTTCCCAGAAATGGCACTTTTTTCATTAACCATTCTCAACTGTTTTTATATTAATACTTGATTTTATATTTAAAAGCAACACATTATAAAGTGAAGAGGAGAGGAGAAGGGGCCACCAGAGGTCTTGTCTACATATCACAGTGGTGCTCAGACACCCAGTCATGACCAACTCTCTTGTGACCCCATGGACTGTAGCCCGCCAGGCTCCTCTGTCCATGGGATTGTCCAGGCAAGAGTACTGGAGTGGGTTGCCATTTCCTCCTCCAGGGGATCTTCCTGACCCAGGGATCCAACCCGCATCTCTTACATCTCCTGTATTGGTAGGCAGATTCTTTACAACTAGTGCCACCATATGAACATGGTTAAAAGGTAATAGTAACAAGGCTGGGACTGGAGGCTCACCCTGCATGGCCCAGCTCAGGACTGCAGCCCAGGCTTCTAAAGGCACCCTCATTTCCCAGTGATAAGAGAACCTGGTGAGAAAGTATGGTTGGGCCAAGGCAACCAACCTTCTTGCCTACTCTTGTGTTTATGGCCCAAGATGCGACAAGAAGAACATCTTTATGAAGACAGAAGGACAAGTACAATCATTTTGTTCCCAGTAGCTTTAAAAGAGAGTTTGAGGTAACTGTTAGAAACCTATACCTCCTTCTTTTAAACCTTTGGGTCAGCAAAAGAATGAGCTACCAGTCCATCCAGGCAGTGTGTTTGAGGAAAAATGAAGACAAAATATGTGGTCAGAACAGCACTGAGTGCTTCCCCAAGCCAGGGCCGGGGCAGAAATGAAAGCATCTACAGGCTTCACCATCTAGAGACTGGAGCCAGCTTCAGGGGCCACTTCGAGGCATTGGCATGGTTTTAATCATCGCTTCCCAGCAATTCCTACATTCCTTCATATTGGATGCCACCTATTCATTTTTATATTTTTATACTTGGTTCTCAAGTTTCTACTGATGTCCTTAACAGGAACATATGTGAAAGTGACCTTTGCCGCCTCCCAAGTGGTGAGCAGAGCTCCACACTTACTCTGCAGACTGTGAAATCTGATGCAAAAATGCCATGGATGTGGACAACCCTGGTGCCTCCTGCTCGAGCTGAGGTCTGGCTCCCAACCATTCGAGTTCTAGGAGAGCCGCTGCACTAGGTTAGTTTGAAATTGGGGTTTCTAAAATTTTATGTCTGGGCCTATGCCTACTACTGCCAACAGCTTCATCTTCAGTTGAGATGATTTGGTTTGGTGGCCTAGGGTTCTGAAAATAGGCAATAGACTTCCTTGTTTTTGTAAATACCCTTTCTTGCCTGACTAACAAAATCCTTCTCTCCAAGTGCTTTCTACCGGGACCCTGGCTTCTCCTTAAGAGAGACTGTTGTCATGATTTAGTAGAAATTGCTGCTTCTCAGTAGAAGTGCTTCTCTCAGTATGCTTTCTCCAGAGGACCATTTCCACCTCAGTAACTTCAGCGGAGGAAGGAGCCAGACGTTTCTTACTGCTTGAGGCGAAGGAAACTCTGTTCTTTTTCTGAAGTCCTGGCACTGGAGGCCAGAGCTCCGGCTGCCGGCTGAGTTCCAGAAGAAGCTGGGTATTTTTAGCATGGCCTTCTTTACTTCCCAGCACCTGCCATGATCTGTAACCCAAGGGGCTGCTTAAATGCCAGCGAGATGACTGAGGACAAGGCAGCCTGAGCTAATGTCTTAAAATACCACCCAAGGGAGGCTTTTCTTGTGGAAGACATTGCTTTACCTGCTCCGTTCCTCTTCTTGTTCCTCCCCAAACTGTGGAGCTGCTACGGATCCTGCTTGGTATTGTGACATCTGCCTTGGGAAGAGGTTGGAGAAAACCACTAGATCTGTGTACCTCGATGCCAGCTGATGTCGTTTTGATGAGTTTATTCTTGGCTCCCAACTTCAGTCTTTCTCTCTACTGCTCATGCCAGATGGAAGCAACAGGAGAATGTCTGCACACATTTCCCTGAAGCAAAATCCTCTTTTGATATCTATGAACATATGTGCAGATGAGAGACAAACCCTAGCTAATGTTCTAAATCAGCCTGACAGGGTTGATAACAGGGATATCATTTTTTTCTCATAGCAGATATAACTCACTGGATTCATTATCTCCTAAAGATGAGGCAAACTGGAAATAGAAATAGGTTCTTAAGATGCCTGGTACATATATGGAGGATAGTGCAGCATGGGTCATAAAAGATAATGGGAATGGTTTGGATGTCTCTTATCCTGGAGTTTGATCTCAGCCCATGCTACGCACCACGTGCCTTTGTGCCACTGTCAGACATACAGTAATGAGTTGGTCAGTTCCAGGCCAGCAAGGAAACTGAAACAGCCAATCCTAAAGGAAATGAACACTGAATATTCATTGGAAGGACTGATGTTGAAGCTCCAATACTTTGGCCACCAGGTGCAAAGAGCAGACTCATTGGAAAAGACCCTGATGATGGGGAAGATTGAGGGTAGGAGGAGAAGGGGATGGCAGAGGATGAACTGGTTGGATGGCATCACTGACTCAATGGACATGGATCTGAGCAAACTCAGGGAGATAGTGAAGGACAGGGAGGCCTAGAGTGCTGCAGTCCTTGGGGTCTCAAAGAGTCAGACACGACTGAGCAACTGAATAACAATTCTAGGGCTAGCTCAGAGTGGAAGTTCTTCTGTGCCTCTGCTGATTTCTCTGGCTATTCTTAATTCTCCCAAATGCCTGGTCATAAAGTTAAGAACTTATTTCAAAAAGAAGTGAACTGGAACTTAAATATTTAAATGAGTTTGCCTCTTTAAAGTGATCACTTTTCATTTAGTTGAGTGAAAAATGCAAGCAGTGAATCACACATACCATGTACAATTTAGTAAAAAATATGTTTGATACATACAGTATATATGTATGATACATATGTATACACACAAACATAAGCAATTTTGGAAATTTGCACATCTATCTGATAATTGAATTCACTTCCTTTGGGGAGGGAGTCTAGGATTGGATATGGTGATCAAAAAGGAGTGCAGCCATATCTTTAAGATTTAATTTGCATAAATGAATATTTTAATGAATTATACAATTAAAGTATTAACAATTTCTCATTTTTCTTACTGTTGCTTTAAAATATACTCCTGAATGTATCACAAAAAATTCTAGAAGTCTTATCATAGCCCAAGTCTCTTAGAGGACGGAAAATCCACTTTGGCATGTATACAGGCTAAAGCCACACAGCAATTAAAAACCAATTAATTAGTTTCATAACTTTACCATCTGTGTTTGGACCAAAAGCGGCATGGCTTAAGCTCAATCACTAACCAAATTTCTGGTTCCTGGCAACTTAACGCTGTTCCAGAATGCCAACCTACCTTCAAAGGATAAAGATTTGCCTCATGAGGTAAATTCTGAAGAATGTGCTACCAAGTCTAACGGAATAGAGGCTCCTAGTGTGGAGCTCAAAAATGTTTCTGGAAAAATTACAAATAAAAGGGTATATGGCAAGATATGTTTGCTGTATATTTCTTAGATAATGGAATTATGAGACATTTCTGAAATACTTTCTGTACTTTTCAAAGTTTCAAAAATGAACATGCTTTAATTTTATAATAATAATTAAAAATCAATAAATGTTCAGAGACTCCTTTAACCACCGGCAACAATGCTTTATATGTAAATATGAGACCTCCCAAAGGAACAATTTTGAAAGGGACAGGGCTTATAACTCTGAATAATCTGTTAGGTTCCGTGCCATATTCTGCATGCTTCTTATTTCACAATCACAGGCTATTTGTGTACTTGTCTTAATGCCTCTCCCAGCAGGAACACTCCTTGAGTACTACTCTCCTTCTTCCCCAGGACCCAGCTTGGACTTGCACTAAGTCCTAGGTAATAATAGCAGCAGACTCTCACTAGACTAGGTTGAACAAGGCTAGGACTTGAACCCAATTCTGACAGACACCAGAGTTCACCTTCTTAACCACTAGACTGTATCATCTCTCCCAGTATTTAAGGACAGTAGACCCACAACACACACTTATTGAGTGAACAAATGTTACACGGATGTATTAAAAAAAAGTACAGCTGCTGGGCTTCCCTGGTGGTCCATGGCTGGGAATCCGCCTGCTAATGCAGGGGACATGGGTTCACTCTCTGGTGTAGGAAAAGTCCACATGCTATGGGGTAGCTAAGCCCATGTGCCACAGCTACTGAGCCCACATGCCTTAGAGCCCATGCTTCACAACAAGAGAGGGAGGGCACTGCAATGAGAAGGCCTTGAACTGCAACTAGAGAGTAGCCGCCACTCACCACAACCAGAGAAAACCCACATGCAGCAGTGGGACCAAAGACCCAGTGAACCAAAATAAATGATAAAAAATAAATGAAATTAAAGAGAAAGTACAGTTACAATAATTTGTGCTTATAGGTTACTAACAGCAATAGGAAAGTCAGCTAGTATTGTCCCAGCTAAGAGAAAACAGCTAGCCTGTTTTTATCTCTGCTCACTCTCCATCTACTTCACTGTCTAAGCAGCCATCTGGCTGCAAAGGATGTGTTTCTCCCAGGTGTATGTTCAGTGGGGGAGCCATAACTCACGTCCTTCTGTCCTCTGGGGAGGCCAACTTCCCAGACATCAGTCAGTTCCTCCAGGGCACAAATGCTGGTGCTTGCTCTCCGGGCTCCTCCATTACAGGAAACCCACTGTGGGTTCAATGTGACTCTTTTTTGGTACTTGCTGGTTGGTGGGCCTGGGAACCCTGGAATTGTCGGGGATAAACAGAAGCCCTAAGTGTCACAACCCACTCCCTGAGCACACCTGATCCAGGGCAAAGCCAGGCCACATATGAGCCTTCTTATTCAACCCAATAGCTGAATGGGTCCCATCTTAGAAGTCAATGCCAGGAGACAGACTGCCTTGTTTGGGGATAAAAATGCCTTTCTGGTCTTTGGCATCAACCAGGGTAACAATCTGAGTAGGGATGATGGCCCTTTACTTTCTCTTAGCCTCAGTTTCTCCTTCTGCAAACTATAGAATATCCACCTCATAAAATTTTTAGGAGGATTAAGTGTCATAACAGAACCATCATGTCTGTTGCTCCCCCTACAACAGTTACACATGGGAAAATGATCAGGGAATCCTATTTATTCCTCAAAACAAACAAGCTTACTTGTCTTGCTACCAGCTATGTCATTAGTATAAACCACTGATGAATGAAAGAGGACATGTCTTGTCTTATGTTTCACACATCAGAATCGAGGGTACACACTTCTACCTGCATATTTTTTAGGGAGTTGGAAAGTACTATTTGAAAAACATAGACTTTGGAATTAACCCAACCTGATTTTGCCATTTATTAGCTGTGTGACATTAGGCAAGTCACTGAACCTCTCTGCCTCAGTTTCTTCACCTGAAAAATGAGAGTAAATAATAGTACCCATTTCATCAGGTTGTTGTGACAATTGAGTTAATTGATAAATGTAAACCAGTGCTCCCCAAACTGCCATTTGAGGGGCATTTCTGACTCTGGCACAGCATCCAGCTACAGTCCTTTCATCTGGCTCTGAGAATCAACTCTGGTTTTATAGACACGTGCTCTGCAGTCTCTCCCCCTGAGGAGGGTGTCCCATCACAGCACAGACCTGGCCTCCAAAACTAATTTCCTGGAGGCAGGGACCACCAACTGTTTATGATGATAATTATTATTGCAGATCATTGGAATTCCTGCCCAGATTTCAGAAGTCACCCACATGCAGGAGGGTTCACAGCAGCACCCTCTGTCCTGCCTAATTCATGGTCAGAGTAAAGAGCATAAAGCTGGACATATGGTCCCAACTCTGCTCATATCATGTGTGTGGGGCAGAGCCAGGGGCAGGAACTGTGCCAAGTGTCCTTTACATACATGAATTCATTTAATCCTTGCTGCAAATCCAAGAGGGAGACGCCATTACTCCTCATTTTTTTGGATGTGCAAACTGAGGCAGAGAGTGTAAGTATAACACAACTAAAGGCCATCATCAATTGTAAATGCTTTCCTCCTTATTATCTCACTTCATCCTCAAGAAACCTCATTTTGTAGATGAGCAGCTTATGGCTCAGTTTCCCAATTTTGCCTAAGACATTAGTGGTGCAGGCTGGACACAGACTCAGAACACTCCTATCCCCCAAGGCAAATTCTCAAATAACTGTAATAAGAAGCATATGGAGAAGAATGCCTTTCGATGATCCAGGTGAAATTCTGTGGCATTACAGAGACTGGTGAGCTCATATACAGATGGAAGAAATTGAGGAAGGATTGAAAGAGAAGGTGATTTTTAGACCTAGTGCTTAAGAGTAGGCGGGCAGCGCTGGACAAGCATAACTGGAGGAAGAACACTCCAGGAGGCCTCTACATGAGCCAAAGCCTGGAGAAGAGGAGTATCCAGGAAACAGTGGGAAGTCTTTTGATGGCATCACTGACTCAATGGCCACGAGTCTGAGCAAACCCCGGGAGATGGTGAAGGGCAGGGAAGCCTGGAGTGCTGCAGTTCACGGGGTTGCAAAGAGCTGGACTGGACAGTAGCGACTGGACAACGAACAACTTTTGACGTACTGGGGAGACTGGTGGGCAGAGTGTGGAATGAGATCGGAAAGCCAGGATGCGTCTCACCTGGGCCACGGTACCTGTCACCTTGGCAAGTTGGGACAGACGGGGTGGTGGGTAGAGCTTGTGTCCTCAGAATCCCGACTGAGCTTCCTTGGCTTCCCTGGGGGCCTATGGTTAGGGACAGGGTGGGGGCGCCATGTTATTTACAAAGTGCTGGGGAGATTCAGCGACTTTCTAAAAGCAGAAACAATAAAACTTTTATAGACTGTTACAGAGTCAGTTGCCCTTTAAGACATGGAAAATTTGTGGGTGTGGGTTGGGAAATTTGCAGATCAGGGAGGGTAGGGACCAAGCTAGGGAGGGGTTACAGCTGAGCATGGTCTCCTTTGGTTCCATGTAGGTTTCCACTTCCAGATGCATAGCTTATGGGAGGACACCAGCTCTTCTCTGAGCCTCAGTTTCCTTATCTACAAAATGGGAGATCAGAATACTTATCACTCAGGATTGCTGCAGGAATCCAGTGAAATGTACAAATGTGTCTTGGGATATTACTTTCACTGTTATTGTATACTATTATTGACCTTTTCTCATGGGTGAATACCTTTTCACCTAGAGAATAAAAGCTTTCAGGAGTCAGGGCTACATCATCTATTTCTTTTTAATCAATTTAAATTTATTTTAATCGGAGGATAATTGCTTTACAATATTGTATTGGTTTCTACCTTATATCAACATGAATCAGCCATAGGTATACATATGTCTCCTCCCCCATGAACCTCCCTCCCACCTCGCACCCCTTTAGGTTGTCACAGAGGACTGAGTTTGAGGTCCCTGCATCACACAGCAAATATCCAATGGCTATCTAATTTTACATATGGTAATGTATATATTTCAATGCTATATGTTTTGATGCTTTCAAACTGTGGTGCTGGAGAAGACTCTTGAGAGTCCCTTGGACAGCAAGGAGATCCAACCAGTCAATCCCAAAGAAAATTAACCCTGGAAGGGTTAATTTCACTGGAAGGACTGATGCTGAAGCTGAAACTCCAATACTTTGGCCATTGGATGTGAAGAGCCAACTCATTGGAAAAGACCCTGATGCTGGAAAAGACTGAGGGCATGAGGAAAAGGGGATGACAGAGGATGAGATGGTTGGATGGCATCACCGACTCAGTGGACATGAGTTTGCACAAACTCTGGGAGATGGTGAAGGACAGGGAAGCCTGGAGTGCTGCAGTCCATGGGGTTACAAAGAATCAGACTCAACTGAACAACAATAACAATGTTTCAGTGCTACTCAATTCTCCACACCCTCTCCTTCCCCCAGCCCATGTCCATCTTTGACAGTGCCAAACAAACATGCAACAAATCGTTTCAACAAACCAAACAGACAAATGTTTAGTATAGTTTTGGAAGTCTTAGCTTATTCCCTCAAACTGTACTGTGCCCAAGCTGCAAGAAGCAAGGCAAGTTTCACATCATTCTTCAATACTTGCCAGCCAAGCTTCACTGAGCCCTTGACCTGTGAGTTCTATTCCATGGACCTTCTGCTCTAAAGGTGTAGATTATTTTAGAATCAAGAACATGGAAAGGTGATTGCAAATGAATGATCAAATTATGACAAATGAGTCGTCTTTGTGATGCTGTGGGCTCCTCAGCAGAAGAGAGAGTTACTTCTCTCTTGAGCCTCACTGGATAGGGCGGCCAGTGAGCTGCCTTTTGTTGAGCCCTGCACATCTTCCCCTGGAGGATGAGAAAGGGGTGGAGGGTCGATAACAAACTGCTTCATTGTGTGTGTGTGTTTGTGTGTGATTCCAGGAGCCAGAATCTGCGATGTTTTACAAGATCTGGTTAAGAGGAAGTCTTGGTTGTCCTAGGGGAGAAGGGGTCAGGGGCTTGGGGTTTGGACTGGAGAGATGATAGGAGACATTCATTCCTGAGGGTGGCAGGACCCAGGGTGGGATGGCTGCTTGGACACTTAAGGACCTAGGTGCAAACACCATACTTACACAACTTGGGTTTCTGTCCCATGCCTGAGTGTGTCATGGTGGTCATGGATATGTTTGTGGAGCAGCTCACCTTTAAAGGGACTCCACAAGCTTGGACCAGGAACCTCAACAGTGACCACGAGGGACCACAACTAAAGGACTTGCTTATGGGTCATGAAAGCCCCAAGGAGAAAGCAGAGGAACTACCAAAAAATGACCAAAATTGGATTTTACACTGAATTTGGATTGTGAGGAACCAGAGCTCAATTTGATTTAGTTCAGAAACACTTCAAGTAATAACAATTCTTACAGCTCAAGGAAGGTCCCATGAACCTCCCTCCCACCTCGCACCCCTCTAGGTTGTCACAGAGGACTGAGTTTGAGGTCCCTGCATCACACAGCAAATATCCAATGGCTATCTAATTTTACATATGGTAATGTATATATTTCAATGCTATATGTTTTGATGCTTTCAAACTGTGGTGCTGGAGAAGACTCTTGAGAGTCCCTTGGACAGCAAGGAGATCCAACCAGTCAATCCCAAAGAAAATTAACCCTGAATATTCACTGGAAGGACTGATGCTGAAGCTGAAGCTCCAATACTTTGGCCATTGGATGTGAAGAGCCAGCTCATTGGAAAAGACCCTGATGCTGGAAAAGACTGAGGGCATGAGGAAAAGGGGATGACAGAGGGTGAGATGGTTGGATGGCATCACCGACTCAGTGGACATGAGTTTGCACAAACTCTGGGAGATGGTGAAGGACAGGGAAGCCTGGAGTGCTGCAGTCCATGGAGTTACAAAGAATCAGACTCAACTGAACAACAATAACAATGTTTCAGTGCTACTTAATTCTCCACACCCTCTCCTTCCCCCAGCCCATGTCCATCTTTGACAGTGCCAAACAAACATGCAACAAATCGTTTCAACAAACCAAACAGACAAATGTTTAGTATAGTTTTGGAAGTCTTAGCTTATTCCCTCAAACTGTACTGTGCCCAAGCTGCAAGAAGCAAGGCAAGTTTCACATCATTCTTCAATACTCGCCAACCAAGCTCACTGAGCCCTTGACCTGTGAGTTCTATTCTGTGGACCTTCTGCTCTAAAGGTGTAGATTATTTTAGAATCAAGAACATGGAAAGGTGATTGCAAATGAATGATCAAGTTATGACAAATGCGAGTCGTCTTTGTGATGCTGTGGGCTCCTCAGCAGAAGAGAGAGTTACTTCTCTCTTGAGCCTGACTGGATAGGGCCGCCAGTGAGCTGCCTTTTGTTGAGCCCTGCACATCTTCCCCTGGAGGATGAGAATGGGGTGGAGGGTCGATAACAAACTGCTTCATTGTGTGTGTGTGTGTGTGATTCCAGGAGGCAGAATCTGGGATGTTTTACAAGATCTGGTTAAGAGGAAGTCTTGGTTGTCCTGGGGAGAAGGGGTCAGGGGCTTAGGGTTTGGATTGGAGAGATGATGGGAGACATTCATTCCTGAGGGTGGCAGGACCCAGGGTGGGATGGCTGCTTGGACACTTAAGGACCTAGGTGCAAACACCATACTTACACAACTTGGGTTTCTGTCCCATGCCTGAGTGTGTCATGGTGGTCATGGATATGTTTGTGGAGCAGCTCACCTTTAAAGGGACTCCACAAGCTTGGACCAGGAACCTCAACAGTGACCACGAGGGACCACAACTAAAGGACTTGCTTATGGGTCATGAAAGCCCCAAGGAGAAAGCAGAGGAACTACCAAAAAATGACCAAAATTGGATTTTACACTGAATTTGGATTGTGAGGAACCAGAGCTCAATTTGATTTAGTTCAGAAACACTTCAAGTAATAACAATTCTTACAGCTCAAGGAAGGCACAATGGCTTGTGCTGGTTCAGTTCACACTGGTGAATGTTGTTAGAGAAACTGCTGTAGAAAAACTCCCATGAAGAGTAGAAAGGGCAGAGGTTTACATGAAGAACTCAGGACAAATCTACATAGCATCCGGGTGATTTGGGTGGGGGGAGGAATTTAGTTTTGGAAAGAATACCCAGAAAATTTTATAAATTTGAAAAAGTAAGAGATGTTACAAAACCACAAGCAGTCTCTAGAGTGGGAAAAAGGAATTTGGATGGGAGTGTGTCATTTCACATTGTATTATCCTTTTTGTGGTTAGAGGATCAAACTATAGAAGGCAAAGATATTTGGGGAAATGAGGACTTTATTTTGGTTACTCTGTATTTTGTTTCCATTTGATTATCCCTAGAGCTCTTGGGCTAAGTCCTCTTGCCAGTGAAGTTTCTTGACTCCTCATTGGAGACTCATAATATGGTGTGATGTTTCATTGTTATCTATTTGGGAGACATTGTCCATTGTCGACAGGCCACAAGAGGGGAAAAAAAAAAAACTGTGATGGTATGGTTAAGCAGAGACAGATTCCCTTGAGATTTTGTCATGGAAGGATGTGTAAAAGGACCCCCTCATGGCAGATCTAGGTAAACTCAGACTTAGGAACTAGAAAACATTGAGGTTAGAATAGTGAACACTCTATCTGTGGGATGGGTGCCCAGCTAAGAAGGTCCAACTGCTGGGTGAGCAGGGAAGGGCATTACTTATGGCAGCAGCTCAAGGATGCTTTGCTAGGGTGAGGATGAAGAATCATAGTTGGGGGGAAGATTAAAAAAAAACAAAACAAGAGGCAGTGGGATGAATTGGGAGATTGGGTTTAATGTACGTGCATGGCCACATATAAAATAGATAGTTAGTGGGAACCTATAACATAGCATGGGGGGCTCAGCTCAGTGCTCTGTGAGGACCTAGATGGATGGGATGCGGGGAGGGAGGTCCAAGAGGGAGGGAATATATGTATACATATAGCTGATTTCCCTCACTGTACAGCAGAAACTAACACAACATGGTAAAGCAACTATACCCCAATTAAAACAAACCAACCAACCAAGGGGGCCATTCAGTTCAGTTCAGCCGCTCAGTCGCATCACCAACTCCCGGAGTTCACTCAGACTCATGTCCATCGAGTCGGTTGATGCCATCCAGCCATCTCATCCTCTGTCGTCCCCTTCTCCTGCCCCCAATCCCCCCCAGCATCAGAGTCTTTTTCAGTGGGTCAGCTCTTCGCATGAGATGGCCAAAGTATTGGAGTTTCAGCTTTAGCATCAGTCTTTCCAGTGAACACCCAGGACTGATCTCCATTAGGATGGACTGGTTGGACCTCCTTGTAGGCCAAGAGACTCTCAAGAGTCTTCTCCAACACCACACTTCAAAAGCATCAATTCTTCGGTGCTCAGCTTTCTTCACAACCCAACTCATATCCATACATGACCACTGGAAAAACCATAGCCTTGACTAGGCAGACCTTTGTTGGCAAAGTAATATCTCTGCTTTTTAATATGCTGTCTAGGTTAGTCATAACTTTCCTTCCAAGGAGTAAGCACCTTTTAATTTCATGGCTGCAGTCACCATCTGCAGTGATTTTGGAGCCCCAAAAAACAAAGTCTGTCACTGTTTCCACTGTTTCCCCATTTATTTCCCATGAAGTGATGGGACCAGATGCCATGATCTTCGTTTTCTGAATGTTGAGCTTTAAGCCAACTTTTTCACTCTCCTCTTTCACTTTCATCAAGAGCCTTTTTAGTTGCTCTTCGCTTTCTGCCATAAGGGTGGTGTCATCTGCATATCTGAGGTTATTGATATTTCTCCCAGGAATCTTGATTCCAGCTTGTGCTTCTTCCAGCCCAGTGTTTCTCATGATGCATATAAGTTAAATAAGCAGGGTGACAATATACAGCCTTGACATACTCCTTTCCTATTTGGAACCAGTCTGTTGTTCCATGTCCAGTTCTAACTGTTGCTTCCTGAAGGGGGCTGTAATGGGTGCCAAATCCAAAAGGTAGCTGAGGTGGCAGAGGAGAGAGAGCAGAGAGGTGAGGGTGCGATTAGGAGGAGAGATTGGGCTGAAGAGTCAGGACATTCTGTGAAGGCCGTCATGTGCTAGAATGCCCTTGACACCTGGTGGCTGGTTCACTCTCCAGAGGAGAGTGTTGATCTTAAACACTCACCCCCAAGTCCCTTGAGAATCTGTGGAAGTCATCTGCATGCTTGTCTGCTTTTCTTAACCATCCTGCTGCCTAGACTTTATTCTCTAGACTGCTTGAATCCATCTATCTAGTTGACCCTCGATCCCCAAGTGGCCAGGGAGAAGGAAGCACAAAGAAACCACAAGAGTCTACTTGGCCACCGACCAGCAACAATAATGAAAAAGCAGTTCCAGTGGAGGCCCAGAAGTTGAAATCAGCAAACATTTCAGCTCATGGTTTGGTTTATGTCTCTCTACTTTGAGGAAAGAGATTTAACACTTTATACCAGCTGGATCCCTCTCCCAACTCACAGATGGATCTGATTTCTGCCCATTCCTCTTTCTACTTCATCAGACAGGGAGCCTCTTACTCTCTCTGCTGCATGCTGTACTCTGTTTTGGGCTCCTGGATCAAGCAAGATCTCAGATGGGGGAATGGCAGGACCTAGAGCTGCAGACCTGTAGATGTGTGCTGAATCAGTCTGGCAGCTGGTCTATAGCTTTGCTCAAGCTGGCTTGAGCTCCAGGTCTGGGCTTCTGACTCATTCACCACTGATTCTCTAAGCTTCTGAGACTGGGTTTGTTTATCTTGCCCCTCATGCTTCACGTTACAGACTTCTCTTAGTCTGAAGTCTTGCCTTTGAGTCCCAGTACCTTACCTTCTCTCCAAATTATACCTAATACTTCCCTCCCTCCCATACAGACCTAGCCTGGATCTGCCTGGCTAGCCAGGAGAATGTTCACTGGTTATCTCCAAACCTCCTGTAGGCCAGCCCATCACTCTGGACTTCTAGATCACCTATTGCTGAGACCATTCTCCACCACCTGACTTGCTTTGGTGGGTCTCTCGTGTCTTGGCCAAGCTTGTGTGACCTGTTTCCTGCCCTCTAAGCCACTATAGTACTCAGTGGTTTTAAAATCATTAACCCAATAGCCAGCAAGCACTCATTTATGAAGCACCATCTACATGGTAAGACCCTGATGCTGGGAAAGATTGAAGGCAGGAGGAGAAGGGGACGACAGAGGGTGAGATGGAAGGATGGCATCACCAATTCAATGGACATGAGTTTGAGTCAACTCTGGGAGTTGGTGACGGACAGGGAGGCCTGGCGTGCTGTAGTCCATGGGGTTGCAAAGAGTTGGACATGGCTGAGTGACTGAACTGACTGAACTGTTTTACATGGTTGGTGCTATGGGAGCAATGTTGCCCAGCCAAATGACAAATGAGAGGCAATAAACATCAGTTTGTAGTGATATGAAGCCAAATGTGGCCTTGTTCATTTACCCTTATGGGAGAATTATTTGACCAAGACTGTTGGTTATCTGTTGCTATATAACAAATTACCTCAACATCTAGTGGCTTAAAATAAGAGAAAAATAATGTCTCTCATTAGTATAAATGATACATTAGTATAAAAATGTACCAAGGGAACATTTCATGCAAAGATGGGCTCAATAAAGGACAGAAATAGTATGGACCTAACAGAAGCAGAAGATATTAAGAAGAGGCGGCAAGAATACACAGAAGAACTATATGAAAAAGATCTTCATGACCCAGATAATCACGATGGTGTGATCACTCATCTAGAGCCAGACATCCTGGAATGTGAAGTCAAGTGGGCCTTAGAAAGTATCACTACAAACAAAACTAGTGGAGGTGATGGAATTCTAGTTGAGCTATTTCAAATCCTGAAAGATGATGCTGTGAAAGTGCTGCACTCAATATGTCATCAAATTTGGAAAACTCATCAGTGGACACAGGACTGGAAAAGGTTAGTTTTCATTCCAATACCAAAGAAAGGTATTGCCAAAGAATGCTCAGACTACCACACAATTGCACTCATCTCCCTGGTGGCTCAGAGGTTAAAGCGTCTGCCTGCAATGCGGGAGACCTGGGTTCGATCCCTGGGTCAGGAAGATCACCTGGAGAAGAAAATGGCAACCCACTCTAGTATTCTTGCCTGGAGAATCCCATGGATGGAGGAGCCTGGTGGGCTACAGTCCAAGGGGTAAGATGGTTAGATGGTATCACCGACTCAATGAACATGAGTTTGGGTAAACTCCGGGAGTTGGTGATGGACAGGGAGGCCTGATGTGCTGCAATTCATGGAGTCACAAAGAGTCAGACACAACTGAGCGACTGAACTGAACTGAATGTCTCTCACAGGTTCTGTGGGTCAAGTATTAAGAAGTGGTTTAGTTGGCAACTATGATGCAGGACTTCTCATGAGGTTGTAGTTAAGATGTCGGACAGATTGCAATTATCTAAAGGTTCATCTGGTGCTGAAGGGTTTATTTCCAATATAATGTATACAATTTGGTGCTAAGTGCTGAGAACACCATATTTCTCCCCATAGACCTCTATGTAGCTTCGTAAGTGTTCCCATGACATGGTGGCTGGCTTTCTTCAGAGCAAGTAATCCAAGAGACCAAGGACAGAAGAGCAATGTCTTTTATGACTTAACCTTGGGCGCTGCAGATGTCACTTCTACCATATTCAATTGGTCACATAGGTCAGATTCAATGTGGTGGGGGCAACATAAGGGCACAGATAATAGAGTTGAGGATCACTGGGGACCATCTTGGAGACTGACCACCATGCCAAAGAACACTTCAGCTTAGAGGTCAGGAAGAAAATCAGTTTTATCTATTATGAAGATAATATTTGTTTAATGTTTTATCTCTAATATTGGAACAGTGCCTAGCACAGAGTAAGTACTCAATAAACATTGAAGGAATGCATGATTGAGTGAAGTATTTATATATATATATGTATATATTACTTTCACAAAAGTACTTTGTGGTTTATAGAGTACTTTTCTAGATCTTCTACAATCTGATTATCACCTCTGTGCAGTGGATCAGACTAGCATTATTAATCATGTTTATAGAAGTATCGATATTAATATGCAGCGTTAGTAATACCATTTTATTTCTGGTATGTAAAACATCACCCAAAGTCACACAGTTTGAATCTGATGCTCTTTCTCCCCTGATCTAGTCACACCCCAGGATCATGTTGCAACCCCAGTTCACCAGGCTATTTCCATCTCATTGCCTCTAAGGTAGGTTTTTTGAAGTATAGGTGAAATGGCCCTTGGGAATCTGAGCCAACTGCCTTTTATGGTTTACAGGGCAGATACATTGTGGAGCTAGTGACACTTAAGGCTCGTTACTTGTACTGGCCTTTCCAGGGCAATTCCAAACACTTTGGCAAATAAGAACCATTTATCTGTGACTTCATGTAACAAACTGAAACCATTCCAGAAGATGGTAACCTGCTGTTAGGCAATATTTACAGTCACTTATGACAATGCAGCTGTAAGCATTTGTGAAAACATCAGTGGGTTCTCAGAATAGATGTTATGGCCAGCTGATTTCCTTAATCTCACAGGAGAAATCTCTTTTCCATGACACCTGAAGTTGCTGACAGTTTCAGTGTTTCCAACAGTTACATTTTTTTTTTTTTCAGGTTTGTCTCCTGGGTGGAATATTTTAAACACAGATACTAATTTAGGTTTTTTCCTTAAAAAAACTCATTTTTCTTTAGCTAAATAATTGAGAATATTCAGATAAAAATGAATCGACTATGGACTTCCCTGATGGTACAATGGATACGAATCTGCCTGCCAATGCAGGAGTCACATGTTCAGCCCCTGGTCTGGGAAGATTCTACATGCCTCGGGACAACAAAGCCCACGTGCTACAGCTGGTACGGACAACTGCTGCTGCTGCGGCTGCTAAGTCGCTTCAGTCGTGTCCGACTCTGTGCGACCCCAGAGACGGCTGCAGTACTTCACAGCTGCTGAAGTCTGTGTGCCTAAAGCCTGTGTTCTGCAACAAGACAAGCCCCTACTGGCTGTAACTAGAACAAGTCCACATGTAGTAACAAAGACCCAGTGCAACCAAAAAAAAAAAAAAAAAACCTCTCAGAAATTAATGAAATGCACATAAATTAGCCTGATATCAAGAAATGAATTGTAACAAGAGAAATTTCAGTGCCCAAAGTATTAATTCATTAGGAAGAAGTACATTTTTGAAGATAAGTAATAAAAATAGGGCCTCAGACTTTCGATAATTCCGTCTCTAGGGAGGGGCTCACCTGGGTGGGTGGATGTTCCCCCATGAAGAAATATTCCATTCTCCATCTAGGGTCTGTGGGCTGCAGTTCCTAAAAACCATAGCCAGACAGGGGACCCCAGGGACCTTGGCCTTCTTCTGCAGGCTCATGACTGCCCAGCTCCTCCTGTGACCCATGCGACCCAGCTTCTCTCTAATAAGCCAGTTAGGAGTTCTTAGACATCACCAGATAAACCCAGAAGAAACATTCAGTATTTGTATAAAGTAAATATTTGCGTCCCCTGGCTACTCCATCCTCCTTCAGTTTCAGAAGAACCTTTGTCTCTGGACTAGTCCAGCTGAAGTTATTTTTCTCACCATCTGTAACGGGAATTTTCCAATTTTTTCCAACAAGAAAATAACCATTAGGCCAAAGGAACTGTGAAAATGTTTAGTCTCCAGAAAGGCATGCAGACTTTCAGGGCAGCAGAAGCCCTGCAACTCAGTTTTGAAGAGTGCCATTTTGTCATTGATGAAATAGCCTCTCTTGCTTTGCCTTGGCATACTCAGTGTCAAATTTCTGGCCCGCAGTTCACAATAACTGTTCTTTAGGATGTCATGGAGAGATGACAGGGTGGGGTGCTGCAGGAATGCACAGTTACTTAACTAGGTGGTGTGGAGCAAGAGAAGGGATGCTGGGCTGGGAGTCTGGAGAGCTGGCTCTCGTTCCAGTGTTCTTGTTGTGTGATCACAAGCAAGTCATTTCCTCCCCATGTGCCTTAGTTTCCCCAATTGTCAAAAGTGTGATGAACTGGCCAATCTTCTTTCTAGTCTTAATGATTTATGAGTTACTTGAGAGGGGGCCTAGTGAGGCCAGGGTCAGGGTGGTCTGTACAAATGGTTTATATATGAAATGAGTGATGAAGGAGACCATTCTCTATGTATTCTTGAGGGGACAAGAGCAGTTTTACAGCATATACTGAGTTGGCCAAAAAGTTCATTTGGCTTTTTGCATAACATCTTACTTTTTGGCCACCCCAATATTTGTACTAGTGAACTGTATCACACTAGGCCAATGGATGTGAGGGATACTTGCTGGGAAGGAGGGGGCGATGATGATGATCAAAGCCAAGTTGACAAAGACTTGGTTCAGGAGGACAGTGCTCACACTGACGACCAAGGCAATCTGCAAGCTGGGTGAATAGTTAGGAAACAAGGGACAGTCAGAAGGCCAAGGTTAAAGCAAGACAAAGTGAGGAAGTGAACAGCATACTTAGTGGCAGCTGCAACAGTTTGTAAGCTGCCCCATTCAGAGAGCCTTTTACACGCCTCCTGCTGAATCAGGGGCTGCTGGTAAGGGCTCCACACTGGGACAACCCACTGTTTTCCAGCTCAAGTTGGGAGAAAAATGACTGTGACTGGAGTGGGATGTGAACCCATCCAATGTTTTATGTGACTGAATATTTATGCAAATAAATATGCAAAATAATCTGTTGAAATGAAATATAAAATATAAACGATAATTCATATCAACTTTGAAAATCAACATTAAGGTAAAATTTTATCTTAAAACTAAGGTGGGGTTGCTACTTAGTCTCTTGAAAATGCAATTGAATGTTTAAAA
This sequence comes from Cephalophus harveyi, assembly GCA_006410635.1. Classification (NCBI taxonomy): domain Eukaryota; kingdom Metazoa; phylum Chordata; class Mammalia; order Artiodactyla; family Bovidae; genus Cephalophus; species Cephalophus harveyi. The sequence goes on along the minus strand of SJYT01050952.1, from coordinate 294,083 downwards.
ATGTTTTTAAGAAAATAAAAATAAAACTATGATACCTGAAATAAAATGTGCAGGTGGAAACATAAGTAGGTAACATGATTCTAGCTTTCAATGTCTGTCTGTGGTCAATGCAAAGAATTAGTCTGATGCCTCTGGTATGTTATGGCTCAGCCTAAACAAAAGTATTATGATTTGTTTATTATCACAAAATAGCCCCTGTGTAACTGTTGTGAATACAGCATTGATTTTTAAAACTGAGGTACACTTGACATATTACATTATAATAGTTTCAACTGTATAACATAGTGATTCAAAATTTGTGTATGTGTTAATTCTTGAGTGCCTCTGGGACCACCCACTGGAACCTGGAGAGAAACAAGAAACAGACATTCAGCGAGACAAGGAGAGGCAAACTTCACTCTGTATGAATCTGTTACATTCATATCTAAGAGCAAGAATATAATGTCTTAGCCTTGATTCTAGGAGAAGGCAATGGCAACCCACTCCAGTACTCTTGCCTGGAAAATCCCATGGACTGAGGAGCCTGGTGGGCTGCCATCTATGGGGTCGCACAGAGTTGGACACGACTGAGTGACTTTACTTTCACTTTTCACTTTCATGCATTGGAGAAGAAAATGGCAACCCACTCCAGTGTTCTTGCCTGGAGAATCCCAGGGACGGGGGAGCCTGGTGGGCCGCCGTCTATGGGGTCGCACAGAGTCGGACACGACTGAAGTGACTTAGCAGCAGCTGCAGCAGCAGTCTTGACCCTTACCTAAGTGTATCCGCTGCTCACATCCCGCCTATGCTCCGAAGGGAGTTCATCTCCAAGACTGGTGGCAGCACAGCCACAGAGCTTCCTGGCTTGTGGACACAGTTTCTTTTTGATTGACAAACACAGGGCAAGAGATGTGAAGTGTTTTCCTGGGCCTGAGTGGTGTTACTCATGGGAATGTATGTTTAGGATGGCTGTGTGGTACCAGTGCTGAACTCTGGATCCCTAGTGACAGAAGCACATTCATGTTCTTTAATACATCCACTTACTTTGCAAATGAGACCCGGTAAAGCAAGGACTCAGAGAGGGAGCCCCTTTTGCCTGGGTCTTGCCAAGTTGATGAATGTCTTAGCCAAGAGATGCCAATGGGGATGGATGATGGCTAAAGATTACACGTTCAAGACAGAAAAGAAACTGAACCATAGGGAAAGAAGGTTCTATTTTTTAAGGTTCCTTTGTGCAGTTTTTCCCGAAACTCTCTTCCTCCTTTAAATACAGAATGAATCACCATTGTTTGATGACTCTATGCGTATTTATAATTATTACAAAAAACATCTTATATAATTTTATTGAAATATTTTAAAAGATTCTTTTTTGATATGAACCCCTTAAAAGTATTTATTGAATTTGTTACAGTATTTGCTTCCATTTTACGTTTTGGTGTTTTGACTGCAAGGCATGTGGGAACTGAGCTCCCCAACCAGGCATCGAACTTGTACCCTCTGCATTGGCAGGTGAAGTCTTAACCACTGGATCACCAGGGAACTCCCTATAATTTAAAAAATATATTAATCTTTGCTTTCCTGGCCGGGTTGAAAGCTTGGGAGTCAAGGAGGTGTCTGAAGTGGCCCTGCCTGTAGCAGAGTGACAGCTGGAGCGCAGCATGCAGGCAGGAGAGGCCCGTGAGTAGTAAGAGCTTGTGCTTTGCAGCCAGATGCTCCTAAATTTGAATCCTGGTGGCACCACTTCTCAGCTGGGTGACTCTGGAAGTGTCTCAACACCCCTAAGCCTCCATTTATGCATCTGAAAATGGGGATAGTGACATTCCCACCTTCTCTGGTTGTCCTGAGGCTTACTTACGGTGGTATGTATGAAATATTTAGCACAGTGTTCAGTGCTGTGGTTATTCTATTATTTACCTACATGGAACCGTCTCCTTGTCTTGCCTCAGCGTTGCCATGTAGACACACCAGGCTGTGTACACCAGGGGACTTGCAAGGCTATTGCCAGGAGGTACAATTGCTAGGTCACTTTCTAAACTTAAACAGGATGCAGTGTGTGGAAGGCCCGCAGGTGTCTGGGCTGACTGGGAGAGGGGAAGGATTAAGGAGCCCATCAAAGCTGAGAGTGTCCCGGGACACATGCTGCGTAGACCTTCAGTTCTCATTCTCCTCCTGGAGGGTGACGCTCTCTGGCAAATATTTCCTGCACTAATGGGGTGGTGGTGACGGCCCTGTCCTGAAGCAGCTTCCATCAAAGGCTGGGGAGCTGGGGAGGGAGGTGTAACTTGAAACCTCACTCCAGAAGGCCTGGAATCTGAGGGGAGACAGCCCCAGCCTGCAGACCAGCAGATTGCCAGGCTTGCCTCGGCTCTGGGGTGGCCTCCAGTCCAGGTCCTGCTTACAGCCTGGAGAAACACATGGGGCTGTAGTGGGCTGGGGTGTTCCTACCTGTCAGCTGACTCTCGATTACTGGCATGGGCCCTGAGAGGCACCCTGCTTTCCACTACCCCCCTGACCACAATATCTGCTATTTTAGGCCTGGGGAGGCAGGGTCTGCAGCCCGCGTGTTATGCCGTCAGCGGAGCAGTCACTCAACAAACATTTGTAACCTCTGATTCATCTCCGGGCGCGGGGCCTGGCGTGCAGAGGACAGGAAGAGGGTCAGAAGGCTCTTCATTCCACAGCTTACACTCTGGTTGGGAAAAGATATGGCCGTTCTCCAGCTGTTAATGTAATAAATATATGTGCTAAGTGTCACATTACTGTTTTGGAGGGCAAGGGAGAGGCCCGGACAGTTGACTGGGGTGATCGAGGAGGGAGTCTCAGAGTAAAGAGTCTCAGAGTAAGGGGGCTTGCTTTCCATGTAGGATGACTCCCTAGACTTGCAGTTGCCCATCTCTCTGCAGGCCTTGCACAGCCAGCTTAGGTGCCACCCTCGCCCAGCTGCCAGGATTTGGGGGAGGAGGTGGAGGAGGGGCGTCAGCCTTTTGCCTAGACTAGTATGAGAGTGTAATTCTTCCAGCAACCTGAGATGAGGTTTGCAGATCACTTCTCATGAATACCCCAGGCTCTGGGGCAGCTTTTAGAAAAGGCAAAAACACCATGGAACAACTTGCTCGGCTTAAAGAAGACAGGGGATGAAAGAGAGTTCCTACTGGGGTGGGAGAGAAGCCACCTGTCAACTCCCAACAAAGACTTGGCATCCAGGTGATAGAACCACCTTGGTGTCAGATCTTCAGCCCCTGTCAAGCTTTTAGGTGACCACAGCCCCAGCCAACATCTTTTTTTTTTCCTTCCATTTCTCATTTAAAAATTTATTATTGAATGAAGAATACAAAGAGATAAGGTAAAATACATTTTGACATGAGAAAATGTCTGTGACCCATTACTAAGTGTGACTACAAAACTGAATATAAATTGTGATCATATAGTCAGGGGTTCCCAACCTCAGCCGTGTTAACATTTTGGGCCAGGTAATTCTTTGTTGTAGGGGGCTGTCCTGTGCATTGTCGGGTGTTTAACACATCTCTGGCCCCAGTACATCAAAGGTCATTAGTATTCCCAATGGTACTTCTCTCCCGACCCAGCACTGACAACCAACAAGTCTACAGACAATGCCAGATGTCCCCTGGAGGTCACAGTGACCCTGGATTGAGAACCACTAATATAGGTGTGGGGCTTCCCAGGTGGCACAGTGGTAAAGAATTCACCTGCCCAGCCAACATCTTGACGTCATCAAAGACCCAAACCTGAACCACCAACCTAAGCAACTCCTTAGATTCCCAACCCAAAGAAACCGTGAGAGATAAGAACTGTTCATTGTTTTAAGGCACCAAATTTTGGGGTAGTTTGCTACATAGGAAGAGATAATGAATGCAGGAGGGTAGATCTCTCTTGGGCTCATGTGTCAGGATTGGTGGGATTCCCCTTGACATTTCTGTTGTCGATTCTATTGGCAAGTCCCTCATCATGAGAGAGAGAGAGAGAGAGAGAGAGAGAGCGCGTGTGAAGAGCCATGGTGCCCCTTCGTCCCCTGCGGAGCTGGGAACAGGGAGCAGACAGCTCAGGCTGCCTCTCTGGCTCTCAGCTATCTAGCCAGCAACGCTTTGCCCATTTTACCAGGAGTCAGCAAACTCTCCCTTAGAAGGCCTGATAGTATTTTAGGCCTTGCAGGGCATACACAATATCTCTTGTTTAGTTGCTCAGTAGAGTCTGACTCTTTGTGACCCCATGGACTATATCCTAATAGACTCTTCTGTCCATAAGATTTCCCAGGCAAGAATACTGGAGTGAATTGCCATTTCCTTTTCCATGGGATCTTCCCAACCCAGGAAACAAAACCTGCGTCTCCCATGTCTCCTGCATTGGTGGGCAGATTCTTAATCACTGAGCCACCATGGAAGCCCTGATATCTCTGTAGTTCTGCTCTTGCAGCACATAAACAGCATTAGACAATACACAAATGAACGAGCATGGCTGAGTTCTAATACAGCTTTACTTACAAAAACAGGGGAGTTATTCATGGGCTGTAGTGTTCTACTCCTAGGTTTTTATAAAGGAAAAACACATTACGGGAAGGTCTGTGGCCAGACAGGCTCAGAGGGCCAGAAGGACACTTCCCATAAAGGGGAGGCTGTTCACAAACTGCCTTACATGGGGCTCCACCATTGTCTTACCCTTGCTTTAGGAGGCCAAGATATTTAGCCTCTCTTGCAAACAAAACTACGTGTGAAGTATACGTAAGGGACCTCCAGGTTTACTGACAGTCTAAGCATCTGTTAGGTGTGTTACTGAGGAAATGACCACACCTTCTGGAAAGTCCCTTTAAGCCCGGGAAAAACTGTGTGCCAGGCACTGCTCCAGTGGTTAGCTTTCACACATATTACCTCCCCTTATCTCTTTATCTCCAGTTATTGTTGTAAAGCAAATTAACCCCAGACTCAATGGCTCACTTACATGGCTGGAAAGTTGGTTCCCCTCCACATCATTGTCTCCAGGAGGCTACTTGAGTGTCCTCACAATATGGCAACTGCTATATTTCTCCACAGCTACATATCAAGAAGACTAAGGAAGGAGCTGTAATGCTTCTATGACCCAGCTCTGAAAGTCACATATCAGCATATCCATTGCATTCTATTGCTAACCTAGGTCAGCCCTGATTCAATGTGAAAAGGACCATACAAAGAGCAAGAATACCAGGAGATAAGGATCAATGGGGCAATCTTGCAGGCTGGGTAGAATGAGTGAGTCCTGAGATTAGTGTCACACTAACAGCGTGTTTGTATGTGTGCATGCTCAGTTGCATACGACTCTTTGTGACCCTTTTGGACTGTAGCTCACCAGGCTCCTCTGTCCCTGGGATTTTTCAGGCAAGAATACTGGATGGGTTGCCATTTCCTCCTCCAGGGGATCTTTCCAACCTGGGGATTCACCCTGGGTCTTCTGCATTGCAGGCAAATTCTTTACTGCTGAGCCATCAGGAAACTACAAAATCTTGCCCACTTAAGTTTGGTTGTTGTGAGGAGGAGGAGTAAATGGAACAGACTCTTATCACCTCAAGTCTGTATGGGTGACTTGTTTTTCCAGGCCCTCAATATTGAGGGCAATAAGGCTAGGTGTTCCATATAGGAAAAGGAGTATGTCAAGGCTGTATATTGTCACCCTGCTTATTTAACTTCTATGCAGAGTACATCATGAGAAATGCTGGACTGGAAGAAGCACAAGCTGGAATCAAGATTCCTGGGAGAAATATCAATAACCTCAGATATGCAGATGACACCACCCTTATGGCAGAAAGTGAAGAGGAACTAAAAAGCCTCTTGATGAAAGTGAAAGAGGAGAGTGAAAAAGTTGGCTTAAAGCTCAACATTATTCAGTTTCTGGTTTACAACCAGGAATCCCGGCTGGCCCTACACCTCCAGGAGCTGCCCTCCGAGGAAGCTCATTTGGTGTCAAAGCCACTGCATCTCTAATGCTATTATAGTAACAGTTGACAGAGTAGGACATAGGCCCAAGAGTCAGACAAATCTAGATCTGAATGCCAACTGTGCTACTTTAATGCAACAAGTTAACTTTCAACAAGTTATTTAACTTCTCTGAACATGCATTCCTTCACCCATAAAATTAAGAAAGCAACATTTAGCTTGCAAGATTGATCTGAGGGTTAGCATATAGCATTGTGCCTGACACTTAGTAGATGCTTAGTAACTGCCCTTATATGGTAAATGATAATGGTTCCAGGTGGTACAATGGTAAAGATTCCACCTGCTGATGCAAGAGATGTGGGTTCGATACCTGGGTTGGGAAGATTCCCTGGAGTGGGAAATGGCAATCCACTCCAGTATTCTTGCCTGGAAAATCCAATGGACAGGGGAGTCTGGCGGACTACAGTTCATGGGATCACAAAGAGTCGGACACGACTGGCTCACACACACTACGACCGCCACTGTGCAGACGCGACAGTTGTTACACAGCAGGCAGCAAGGAAAGCATCTCTCTCAGTCTGGCCTCCGGGCACTTCCCAGCCCCCTCCCTGTGTGGACACATCTGGAACACACCACAGGCCATCAGGACTCATCTCTGGCTTTCGTGCTCTACATGGACTCTGCTGGAACAAATGAAGCTGCTCGTATATAATGATGGTGGCAACGATGGACACGTGCTGTGCTTCCACCTTATGTAAATCCCTTTCAGGTTTTCTTAAAGACGCAAATCTCTATGAGAGGTCTTTGGAACTTGAACTTCCCAATCTCTCAATAACAACTGCTCTTTAGATTTCTCAAAGCTGATCCTACCTGTGGATTTGAATAGACTCTTCCAATAACGAACTTGCTACAAGTCCTCTAGGAACTAGTCCACAGCATGACTGAAAGATGCCCCCAGTTTCATCAGCAGTGCTTTGCAAATGGGACTCTTTGTGGGCTGCCGTGAGAGCCTAGAGCATCCAAGGCGGGCCTGTTCCTTCAGGCCTTGTTGTGGTCCTTGCACTGTGGTCTCAGGTCATTCAGGACTCTGGCCTGGGTCCCCAGCCTGATGTAGCCTCGAGGCTACTAGAGACTTACTTGATGGAAAGGTACATTCTGAGATGCTCAGCTCCAGCAGGAACTCTGATTTCTCCAGTCCCTTCTTTGAGTGGGAAAGCTGGTCTGTGATGTTTCCCCTTGTCGATCCTGGCTGCTGAGCCAGCGCTGGTTCACAGGTGGTTTCAGTGCCACCCCATGTGGGTCTCTCTGAAGTTTGCTTGAGTTGCTACATTGTGGCACTGTTTTTCCCAAGAGAAAGCACACCATCATTTCTGTAACATCCTCTTAGCTACCTATCCTCTTGTGTAGGCAAGGAGGGACCACACACTGGGTGAATACCTAGAGGCAAGAGTTGTGTGGGCCCTTTTGGAGGCTGGATACCACACATCTCACTCCAAATAAGAGTGCTCATGGGTGGTAGAAAGCGTCCTGTATATAAAGAGATGGAGGTTCTTACTGGTCTCTGTATGGTGGGCTGGAGAGGACTGGGGGTTGACAGTTAGGACCTGGGCATCAGTGTTGGCTCTGCCCTGGCCTCCTGTGTGTTCTTGAATCAGTTACATCCCCTGGTGGGTCTCTAGCTTTCTTAACCATGGATAGGAAAGGGTTTTGAGCTTGGGTCAGTGTGGCATAGGGGCCCAATCCCTGCCACTTGGCCAGTTCCTTCATTTCTGTGGACTTCCATTTCCTCACCTGTAAATGTGAGGATAAGAACACTATCTCCCTCCTAAGATTGATGTGGGGAATAAAAGCTGTGCCATGTACCAACCCCACCACATAGAAGATGCTCAGTAAATGTCTGCTTACATAATTAGCAAAGATAGCAACATCACCTCCGGCTTTAAGATCTTTGATTCCACAATCTGCTCTGAGCCCTGAGAAAAAGGGGCTTCTGTACCCTCCTCCTCCCCCATTGGTTCAGACTCTTGATTCCCTCTGGGACTGGCTTTGGGAAGTTGCACTCAGGTCTCTGGGGTAGACTGGGGATGTGTGTCTGTTTCTTTTCTCAGCATCTGGCTCCAGGCACTTGCAAGCCTGTGACAGCTGAAACCAGGAACTAAGCACCCAGAACAGTCTCACGCTGAGAGCTGGGGCCAGTCCTTGGGACAACTGTGAAATATATGATCAGAGGGTGCAGAGATGCAGTGGGCCTCAGACGTCATCTGGTCCCTGATCTGACCACCCCTCCAACCTGTGGGGCCACCCTTCCTCCTCAACGGCTCTGTGTGAACAGCTGTCTGAAGACCCACCATCTACAGCTTGAGGTCCATGGAAGCAGCCCTCAGATGACTGCTGGCTTGAGCCCTGCCTGCCCAGACCCAATCTGTGGCCAAGCCACTGTACAAAGGCTTTAGCTGCAAGCCTCACCCCTCTACTAGAGACCACGGGGAAGACAACCATCCTAGCAAACCCATTCTCCTCATGTTTAGCCAGGAACCACAGTCTCTTCAGGTATCCTTGGGCTCCCAGACTCCATCCCCACGCTGCTCTGTTCATTTGCTTAGTTGGCCTGCCCTGCTTTGCTATCCCTTTATCTCCACCTCTCCCTGACAGTAAGCTCCTCTGTAACTTTGGCCTTTTCTTTGGACACTCCTTTCTTCCTGCCTTCTTCGTGGGTGGGGGCTGCTCCTCTCACATACCATTCTCAGGGTCAGAGGATTAGTCTGCAGTCCTCCTGGCTCCCTTAAGCCACACTTACACTCCCTTTCATCTGATAAAAATCTCAGCTCCTTCACACTCACACCATTTACTCCGCTTCCCATCCCTGATGCTTCCCTAGGCTTCTCTTTGCTCACTGACCATCTTGGCTCCTGTAGTTCTTTCCACCTCAGCTTCTTCCTGATTCCTAGGCCCTTCATCCTCCATGAGGGTAACTTTTCCAAGATCCCAATCTCAACCTCATTGCCATGAACACTTTCTTACCTCAGCTACCCATTCCTTTTCCATAACCAAAAGGCTGCTGCTGCTAAGTCACTTCAGTCGTGTCCGACTCTGTGTGACCCCATAGACGGCAGCCCACCAGGCTCCCCCAGCCCTGGGATTCTCCAGGCAAGAACACTGGAGTGGGTTGCCATTTCCTTCAATGCATGAAAGTGAAAAGTGAAAGAGAAGTCGCTCAGTCATGTCCGACTCTTTGCAATCCCATGGACTGCAGCCCACCAGGCTCCTCCATCCATGAGATTTTCCAGGCAAGAGTACTGGAGTGGAGGGCCATTGCCTTCTCCGAACCAAAAGGGCATAACTCCCCAAATTCCAAATTCTAGTATCTCGCTCTCTAGTTGCCATTGTTTGCTCTTCCAGCTTACTTCCTCAAGGTCCCCTGCAACAATTCCTGACCTCATCATGCACCCAGGCCTACAGGGGCCAGTTCTTCCCCACTACCAATCAGTGGCTTCACCTCCCTTTCTGTCTCAGGTTCCATGTTCCTTCACTGGACTCACTCCCTTGAACACACCTCCAACTCCCTTGCTCCTGTTGGCCTCGTTTGCCCTACACCTTTCTTGCAATAACATTTGGCCTCAGTTCAGGGCTCTTGTGTTTGTAGAGCTTCTGAAAACATATAATTTCCTTTGGAGATGTGGGTGGTCACTACTCTGTAGAGCAGGTAGGAGGGAAGGAATTTCTATTCTGTCTTATGTATGAGGTACTGAGGCTGAAAGAGGTGAAGTGCCTCTTCCAGATTTGTCTAAAGCTGAGCCTCAAACCCAAGTTTCCTGGCCCCAGTGCCACCTCACCTCTCAAAGCCAGCTCTTCTAGAATAGGTGGGGATTTGGACACTTGGTGACAAGCGTGTGAGTGGAGGAAGAGCACCCCAACAGAGGGGAGAATGTTCCCTAGTGATGGTGGGGGCAGGAAAGGTGGAGGTCTAGAGAGAGTGGGCCCACGGTGTTCCTTACAGGCCCCATAGTGGCTGAGAAATTCTCTCAGAGGCTGTCTTGCAGAGGTGCACCGGCCATGAAACGCAAAAGCCGATGCCATTGGTAAGACACACTGTCTGAAATAGAATTCCTCCAGCTTCCTGGCCTTCTGCAAATCCCATTTCTTTCCTTTTGAGGGCTCCGGGGCCAAGGGCCCTGCCCCTCTCTGCACATCANGAGAAATTCTCTCAGAGGCTGTCTTGCAGAGGTGCACCGGCCATGAAACGCAAAAGCCGATGCCATTGGTAAGACACACTGTCTGAAATAGAATTCCTCCAGCTTCCTGGCCTTCTGCAAATCCCATTTCTTTCCTTTTGAGGGCTCCGGGGCCAAGGGCCCTGCCCCTCTCTGCACATCAAAGACACCACCCATTTTCCCCACACATCTCTCAGAGGCTTTTAACCAGCCTCTGACAATAAAATCGCTTTTAAATAAAAACCAAGACTCAATATTCAGCAGGAAAGGGATTAACAGGATCAGTCAGGGGATGACATCATGCTATTTTTGTTGGCACTTACCCAGCTCAACTGTGAGGAGTCTGGGTGTGGAGGGAGGAGATACATATATACATACATATATATTTTTTCTTTTTCTTTTCAACTGACTTGGCTGCTCTGAGTCTAGGTCTGGAAAATCTGGGGAGCTAGAGGGAGCAGGCAGGGCTTGGGATGATCCTCTGTCAGGTCAGGGCATCTGTCAGCTGGAGGGAGGTGAGCACACCAGGCCTGCGGGGACAGAGTGGAGACTGGGGTGGGCTTTCTGATGTGTCATTTTCCTGGGGCCTCAGACAATGGGCAAGGAAAGGCTCCATTTCGTGATCAGGCCCTCAACTTAGAGAAAGGTGCCCTCCAAAGTGGGCAAGTGTACAACCAGTGGTGGAGACAGATTGATCTAGAGAACTAGGGCCTGGCCCATCACTCACAGCCCCCTGGGTGATGCCACGAGGTCATGCCAGAATGACAGAGCCCTGAGGGCCTTGGAGGACACCTGCTCCACTGTTCCCAAACTTAATTTTGTTGTCGTTGGGGAACTGCAGCTTTAGGTGGCCCTCTGCATGCTGAAGACTGAAAGAAGACGAGCTACAAGGCTTGGAGCCTCCTGGCTGTACCCCCCTGCTTCCTGGGAATCCCTTGGAATCTAACACCAAATATACAAACCCAACATTTCTGATCATTCATTTGTGAACACTTGCTTAGAGCTTGCTCCATGCCTGACAGTTCTCCAGGTAGAAGGGGCACTCTGGTGAGCAAAACCAGGCACAGTCCCCCCAAACTCACCCCATGAGGCTTACATTTTGGTTTTGATTCATATACATTAAATAAATAATGACAGAAATAAATGTTAACTATCTCCACCCCAACATGCATGAAGAAATTCACTTGTTTCTTTTGTGCCAGATTCTTAGTACTCCAGGCTCTGGACCACCTAGCCTTTTCAACTTGGTCCCACACTCCCCTCCCACCTAACCCCCAGCACCATCCAGTCCTCGATGCATTTTTCCAGGCTTAACTTGTGTTTCCCACCTCCAGGGCTGCCCCCTCTCTTCTTTTCTCCTTTCTCTCCCACCAGACATCTCCAGTGTGCCTAGAAAACCCTGGACAGCCCCACATGTCTGAAGTCTCCTCCACTGGAAGTGACCTTCCAGCCCTCCCCATCACTGCTGCCTGGCCCTGGGAGAAGGGATGCTGCCAGCATTGGCTGAGGAGCAAGAAACCTGGACGGGATCCCCATCCTGCTGCCAAGATCTCAGATGAGTCACCCAGGCTCACAGCAGAGCTCACCCATGAACTCACCTCAAGTCCAGATTTGTCTGATCATCTCAGGTATGCCTAGCTCCTCACCTGGGGAAACTCCTTGAAGGCCGGGGTCCATTTTCTCTTTCATCTTCTCCCAGTGCTTTGAGCTCATCTGAAGCCAAACATGACACTTGTCTATTGGCTATGCATCTTATTGGGTGCTCCTGGGCCAGTATCTCTCACTTGCTCATTTGCTGCTCCGAGCTTTCTTCTCCTGGGAAGACCCCCTGCTGGGGTCTCATTCAGACCCCCAAACATCTGCTGATCACCTTTTGCTCTCCAGATCCTGTGCTCAGACGGCATCTTCTCTTCCCTTCAAAGAGTACAGGATCTAGGCGAGGAAGCAGGCAAGTGAAACCACCATGCTGTTGTTGTGGACTAGGTGGAGTCAGGGATTCCAGCCAGCTATGGGCACCCCCTCCCTTTCAGAAGGTGGCATCATTGAAATACAGGGGTGATCAGAAGGTTGGGTTATCCCCCTGTCCTCTCAAGGCCTCCCCTAGTATTGTCATGTCTGCCTCCTGGAACCCTGAGTTACTGGGTATTTGAGAGACTATGGGTCCCTCTCCTCTGAGGCCAGCAAGTAGATGAGCACTCTTTTGTCACCCCATTATATTGGGCTTCCTAAAATAGCCAAGTCAGACTGAACAAGGCATAAGTTGAGTTCTCTACTGAAGAAAAGACCCTGATGCTGGGAAAGATTGAAGGTGGGAGGAGAAGGGGATGGCAGAGGATGAGATGGTTGGATGGCATCATCGACTCAATAAACATGAATCTGAGTAGGCTCCTATAGTTGGTGATGGACAGGGAAGTAGTTGGTGATGGACAGGGAAGTAGTTGGTGATGGACAGGGAAGTAGTTGGTGATGGACAGGGAAGTCTGGCGTGCTGCAGTCCATGGGCTCATGAAGAGTCGGACTCGACTGAGTGACTGAACTGAACTATTAAAGAAGTTGTAGCCACTTTGGAGTTATAACGTAGGAGAAGAAAAGTCCTATTTCCCATTTGTAAATTTATTTTACAATGTTGTACAGTACATTACACATCCATCCATACATAACTGAAACAAAAGTTTCATAAAAGCACACTTGTCTCTTTCCCCTGGCTATTCTTGTACATGAAATGGACTCTGTACTTTCTTTCTTTTAAAATTTCATTGACGTGTAGGTGATTTACCATGTGTGTTAATTTCTTCTGTGCAGCAAGGTGACTCAGTTATACATTGTCGTTGTTGAGTCACCAAGTCGTGTCTGGGTCTTTGCAACCCCTGGACTGCAGCACACCAGGCTTCCCTATCCTTCACTATCTCCCGGAGTTGGCTCAGATTCATGTCCACTGAGTCAGTGATGCCATCCAACCATTTTATCCTCTGTTGCTCCCTGCTACTCCTGCCCTTAATCTTTTTTTTTTTTTTTTTACAATAACATGATTTTTATTCTGTTCAAGTCCCTCCAATTTTTAAACATTTCATTATTTAGCATGTATTACTTGCATTTTTTAAAAAAATAGATTTTAAGGATAAAGAAAAAGAGTGCTTATTTGATTTGGACATTTTATGTGTAATGGATATGTTACCATTAACAGGCAGATGAGAGTAAGTGAGCCTCAGGAGAGGTGAAATGATTTCAGGCCCCTCGCTATAAATGAAGATATTTGACAGTGGAATTCTGAGAAGGTGGAGGGAAATATATGTGTGTGTGTGTTTTAGAATCCATTGATAAAGGACTTGTTCAAAAGTATGACAATGGCAACAGAACTGGCTTGATCTTTCTCAATTCAAAGTCACAAATAAACCATGATGGAAAAGAATATAAAGAAGAATGTATGCATATGCATAATGGAGTCCCTTTTCTGTACAGCTGAAATTAACATTGTAAATCAACTATGCATCAATAAAAGTAAAAGCTAAAGTCACCATGGTGCTTGTGGGAAGTGTCCTGAAGGACTTCAAGGTCATGATTTGGAATATTCTGTTGGGAGGATGTTTAAATCACACTCACCTGGAGAAGCATCTGCCTTGTTGAAGACTGTAGTGCCATACTGTGCACAACGATGAAGGCGCATCAGTTTTGAAAATAAGTTCGGTAACCTTTATCTTCTTGACCACTCAGGTTCTGAGGATTTAGGTCTATTTCTTATTCATTTGGATTTGCTCCTGAGTTTTAAAGGAAAAGCACTTAAAGTCCAAAGCAGAGGTCCCAATGACGTTCTCTTACACTCAACCTGGTTCACTGAACCCTGAGCTTCTCCCACACTTCAGCAAGGGTCCAGGTCATTCCATCTCCACCCGGCTCCTTTGGAAACCTCTTCCCCTTGCCACGAGAAGTTTCTAACTCTCTGGCTCGTCCTTTCCAGCCCCTCCAGATACTCTGGCCTTGGGACATTCATTCTAAAGGATTACCCATTCAGCTATTTGCTCAGCTTTCTCTATCCTTTCCTCTCCGGGCTCTCCCTCAAATCCTGGGGCCCAGCAGGGAGCAAGGAGGGAAAAGTTCCACGTACTGTAGTCCATGGTCACCAGAGGACATGGATTCTTCTCTTTGGATTTCTTCTTAACGTTTCCATCAGTGTGAGCTGCATGCATGTGGGTACTATGATCTAATAGCACCATGAAATCATGAATATGCTCTTCTCCCCTAAATAGTAATTAATTTTGGAGAGATAGTACTGTTTAAGCCACAGAAGAGAAATTTAGCTCTTCAGTGGGTGCTGAAGACAGCCCATACCAGCTTGTGAAAGGTGACTGATAAGTTTTCTGGAATTTGCAAGTCAGTAGTTAAATATTGCCATGATTAAAGAGTAAATTATATAAACTTATAATAAACACATTTTATTGAAAACAAAATTTAATAAATACTAAAATTTTGCTACTTCCTTATTGTTTTATGGCACTTTATCACCTGTGTTCTTGTAGTTACTCACATCTACTGCATTTATCTGGTGTTAACTTCACGGCAAATTACGTCCTAATGCATGAGAACAGAAGAACTCTTGTAGTCTGTGGAATCAGAGAGATTTGGGCTCAAATCCTGGCCCATTAACGGCCAGAAATGGTTTCTTTTTTTCTACTTTATTTTCCAGTCTCTGAAACAGGCTAGTGAGCAATAGCACCTCCGTCACAGGGTTATTGTGAAAATTAACTGATATAATTACAAGCCAGCTGACCCCGAGAGGACAGGTGTGTTTCCCTTTACCCACCTCCACTCCTCCCCACCCTGAGATTCTGTACAGGACAAGGAGGCTGTGCCATCCGCAGGCAGGGCCCTCAACCCTATGTCACAGCTCCTGTCCTCACAGCTCCCCGCTCCCACCTCTTAGCCCTTCAGTCTCCAGTAGCAACGCGCCACATCACCCATCCTGGGGTGCTGCATTCTCCACCATACTCTGACCACACTTCAAAAAAATATTTTTTGGGTTATACACCATGACATGCATGGTTATACACCATGGCATACACCACGACCTTAGTTCCCCTACCAGGGATTGAACCTGTGCCCCCTGCGTTGGAAGGCAAAGTTTTAACCACCAGACCACCAGGGAAGTCCTTCTGTCCATAAACAGTCCTGCTTTGTAAACAGCCCCTTTCTTCAGCTCTCCTCAAATTAACCTGACGTGAGTGTCCAACGTACTTCCTGCAAGGCCTGATGGAGAAACTGAGCACAGCACCTGGCACCTAGTAGGTGCCTCACGAATGGAGCAGAAAACTCTGTTCCTTGTTAAAGGGATACCTGGGCATATTAATCCAGCAACACTCCCTGATGTAACATGTACTTATCTGCACTGACAGAGGAGTCACTGGGCCTCCAGGGAAGTTCTGGTACTTATCACATGTTACCTGATTTTTTTTTTTTTTATGAAGCACATGTTGCGTGACAGTCACTGAGGTTTCTGGGGATTAACCTCTTGCCTATTGGTTTCAGTAGGGAAGGGGCTTGCTGGTGTTTCCTCTCTCATGACACCTACAGGCAAACTCACCAGTCTCTAGATGATGTACCAGTCAGAGCTCTCACCCAGGAGTGAGCAGTAAGTCATTATCGGGAAAAGTGGGTTCCACCCACTGTGTGTTCTCTTGGGAGGACACACACACAGGCGTAGGTGGCCTGTGTGTCAAAATGGGCCTTTTTCTGGCCCAAACCTAGGTGTGAAGCTGTATGCCAAAGACTTGGGGAATTCCCTAAGGGAGAGCCCTAGATGGGGGTGGAGGGCTGGGTTCTAGAGCTGTTTAGCTGCTGCCTGTCTGCAGGTGGACAGTGATGGTCTTGGTTTCTTTCTCTGTAAACAGATGCTTGGTGGATTAGTTTTCTGAGGCTGCAGCAACAAAGGACCACAAACTGAGTGGCTTAAAACAACAGGAATTCATTCTCTCACAGTTTGAGAGGCCAGAAGTCCCAAGTCAAGTTGTCAGCAGAACATCTGAGCTGGTTCCTTATCAGTCAGATTTGCCATGCCTTGTAGGTGTATATGTTTGAGTACAATATGTTGTTAAAACTAGACTCTTACCCATCAGTTTTGGATAGTTAATCAGTTATACTTCTGAATTCCTGCTGACACAGCTAAAGTCAATTGTGAAATACTTAAAGATCTAAATAAAACAAGATAGACTTTCAGTTAATCAGCATGCTGATTAAAAAGAAAAAAGTTGTCAGCAGGGTCATGCTCCCTCTTAAGTTTCTATGGAGGATCCTTCCTCGTTCTTCTGACTCCTGGTGACCCCTGGTGTCTCTTGGCTCATGGGAGCATCACTCCAATCTCTGCATCTGTCTGCACTTAGCCTCTTGCCTCTGTGTGTCCTCTCTCCTTCTAAGGACACCAGCCATTGGATTTGGGGTCCGTCCAAATTCAGTATGATCTCATCTTGAGTTTTAATCACTTACATTGCAAAGACCTCATTTCCAAATAAGGTGACATTCTGAGGTTCATGGTGGGCATGAGTTTTGGGGGGTACTATTTAACCTGCTAGAGTTGTATTATAGGCTTTCAGTAGTTCTTACCAGTTTCAGCTTTTTGGAAGTTGGTGGGTATGTGGGATTCCCTAGTCAGGCACCTCTCCTTGGCTGGCACTCCCCTGCAAAAGACTGGGCGAGGCAGGATGTCCTCTGAGCTCTGTGGAGAAGAACCAAGAATTACTGCTGGGACAAATCACCAACAAGCAGCATGACTACCACTCCACACCAGCTCGCATTCCCCTCTTCTTTTCTCCACTGTCACAACTTGGCCCTTCTACCCGCCTCTCCCTCCCCATTCCCTTCCCCATTCCTCCTGCTGGCCCCTATTGGAGTCTGTCTTTGTGCAAGGCATCGAGCTAGGCGCACCCATCATTTCTCTTCCTCCCAGCGGTGCAATGAAACTTGTAGCACTACCACCCCCACATAAGTTATAAACCTGAGCAGGTGGACAGCTATGAAGTGGCAGACCCAGAATCTGCCCACAAGTCCGACTGATCCGAATCTCATGCTCTTTAGCAGCAGGGAAACAGGACTCAGCTCTGGCTTTACTTGGATGACACTTGTGTTCGAGGTGACATAATGAAACTGGCAAATTAATTTATAGAACTTCCCTCGGAGTTGCCGTTCTCGTCTTTTCTTTTCTCCCTGTGCCCCCACCCCCCATGGTGGTGTCTAGGAGCCCAGGGTCTGCTCTGGCCCCTTCCTTTCTTAGGTCCCTCCCTCCTACCCAGGTAGCAATGTCCGATGGCAGCATACAGTGCTGCCCGCACCTCACCCCCAACCCTCCAAGGGTCTCTGCATTTTCATTAGCATGCGGGCCTATGGGTGTGGAAAGCCATTTTCTTTGCTCATTTTTCCTACCTTGTCCCTAATTCCTTCTAAGGGCACAGCGGGCTCTGCCTATTTGACCAGGATAGACATTCCTGCGGCACTTTTATACCTTTTATCATAATAGCGGGTGGTCTAAACTTCTATTACACAGTAGTTCTTTTGGGAGGTTTCCCTGGTGGCTCAGTGGTAAAGAATCCACCTGCCAGTTCAGAAGACGCGGGTTCCATCCCTAGGTTGGGAAGATCCCCTGGAGAAGGAAATGGCAACCCATGTTCTGAAGAATCCCATGGACAGAGGGGGAGGAAAGGCGGGCTATGGTCCATGGGGTTGCAAAGAGCTGGACACGTCTGCGCACAGCACAGTTTTTCTCTGAGCCAACACCTTTTTATAAAACTTAAATACATACTATAGCCAACTCCTAAACAATAATGCTTATGGAAACAGGGATTTTGTGTGCCTCATAGTTTTTCTAATACTTTAAACAGTTTGCTTTTTTTTTTTTTTTTACCCTAATGTCTTCTGTATTCAGTGGTGTGGGGGTCACCGTTTGGTGAGTGATGATGAACTTAGTGGTGGTACCATGTCCTGCTGCCCAATTGATGCACCCTCCAAGGATGCCAGGTTTTTTCTTGGAGGGTCACATCGGTAAAGATCAAGAGCAAAAGTTTGGGGGTTCATACACTGATGTTACTCTTTTGGAAATCAGTCTGGAGATATGTATTTAAGAGCCTTATAACATTTAACTTTATATTTCTAAAAAATTATTCCTGAGATATAACAATTCCCAAAGAAGGAAAAATTTGATTTCATAACTCCATTTATAATAGCAACCATTTAGACATTGATCTAAGGTTCCAATGATTGGGACAAATAATTTGTGGTGTATCCCTTATGGAACACTATGCAACTATTAAAATGATGCTTACTCTATAAGTGAAAGAAGCAAGACATACACAATTAGATATTAAATACATAGGATAATCATTACTATATAAAATAAAATATGCATAAAAGACTTGCAAGAGATGTTGCTGAATGTTAGCAAAGGTGTTTGGAGAGTGGGACTATAGATATTTTCCCCTTGATTTTCTACTTTTTTAAAAATAATTTCCTAGTTTTAAAAAGTAAGCTTAAGAAGGGGGGATTAAACCATTGATAAAATATTTATGTATCTTCTATTTGCACTCTGTGAACAGAGATATTGCCATTTAGTCCAAACTGAAGTCTCCAAAGAGTAAATGAGGCATAACACGATATGTAAGTGTGTGGATGTATGTGAGTGTATGTGTGAGTGTGTGTGTGTGAGGGTGCGGGGGTAAGTTGTATGAATGCCTCCCCCTACAGATCAATAGGGAGTCCCCAGGGAAGGGAGACCCCGAACCCAGTCCCCAAATGTCCCATCGCAACCTGCACACCACGACCCTGGCACTATGTGTAAACACATTGTCCTCTAAGAGCAATGCCCAGCTGACATCTCAGGTTACTTCCCAGGGCCAGGGGAGAGAGTGGAGAGATTCGCCAGGGGTGGGGTGCCTCCTCCTGGATGTCTTCAGACAGTCCCTTTGGCGGTCAAGTTTCTGAAAGGCCAACAAATACCAGGGGGGCCCCGAGGTAGGCACTGAGTTAGACACGTGGGAGCAGAAATCAGGTGCTGAGAACAGGTGTGAACTAATGAGAACAGAATAACCATAACAACCGAGGAGCTACTCTTTACTGAGTGCCTATAATGCATACAGTAAATGTGATACCAATTTTATCTCTTTTAACCTTCATAACCACCCTAAGGGAGAGGATTATAGCCCCCATTTTGTGATGAGAAGACAGATTCAGAGAGGTTAAGTAACCTGCTCAAGGTCACACAGTTTGAACTTATATGCAGGTCTGACTCACTCCAACTTTTTCAAAGCTGCTGCCCTGACCCCATGGAAGGGATCTAAAGCTATTCACCCTCTCCCCTGCTTTACAGGTCTGTTGAAGTATTGGGTAACTGGGGGTGGTAATGACTCAAGCAGTGGCTTTTGGGGGATATAAACTGCAAGTGCTGCTTTCACTTGCTTAATTAAGTCAAGTTCATCTTAGCCTTCCACGGGCTGCCAAAATGCTCAGCCTGGAGAGAGCCAGCATCCATGGGGGTGCTGAGATGCTGACGTGTATGTATGTGATCTCTTATGGCCTCAAAGACCAGCTTACGTGTACTTTATTAAGAAGGTAGTCATGTTGATTACCTTAATATTAATAAGAACTATGGTTAGGAGCCCCCCTTTCTCCCTGGCTCCCTGTCATGCATCAGGTTTCAGCCTGTAGCACATAGTTGTGGTTAAATATTTAACCCCTAAAACAGAATAGAAATGATGATGACAGCTATAACCACCCCCCCAAACACATACACACACTCTCTGTCTCTCCTTCATGCCATAACAATTTGCTGAAAATGCTGACTTAATCATATCAATCTAATTGCTAGGTTGAAATAATGATGATGATGATAATAATAATAACAGAATTGCTTTCAAATTGTTTTGAGCAATGTTGCAACATCAAGCTGCCATCCTCATGCCCCAGGAAAGAATTTGCATTTTAGGATTCAGTTCATATCAGGCAAATGACTCCAGGAAGGTAAATGCAGTCTATAATGAGGTTTTTCTTGCCTAGAGTGAAATCTTACTTCTTTCTATAAAGCAGGTAAATGCCAATTTTTTAGGCAGGATTTGAGCCCAAAGTCCAAATTTGCAATTACCAGAGGGTAGATTGTGCAATGAAATCCTGGGCTCTGATTTAAAGTGGCCTCCTGTCTATAATGAGGTTTTTCTTGCCTAGAGTGAAATCTTACTTCTTTCTATAAAGCAGGTAAATGCCAATTTTTTAGGCAGGATTTGAGCCCAAAGTCCAAATTTGCAATTACCAGAGGGTAGATTGTGCAATGAAATCCTGGGCTCTGATTTAAAGTGGCCTCCTTGCATTATAGCTGTGGTTTCAGTGGGGGCCATGACCTGGTGAGTATGTGGCTCCCTGGCTCTCTCTGGCACGGAAATGGTTTGAGTTTCTGTGGCACATTGCTAGAAACAAGAGTTGGGGGGCTTCCTTCCAGCCATGGCAGGTAGGCCACAGTCTGAATGTTCCAGGTAATTAAAGACATAAGGGTGGAGATGAAAACCCCAGTGGTCCTTCAACAAAAACTTTCTGAGTGCTGACTGTGTGTGGCTCTAGGTAGTGAATAAGACTAGGATGTAGCCTCTACTCTGTAGAGTTTATAGCTGTTGTAAAGGAGAAACATGTACACAAATAATTACCTGTGATAAAATATTTATGTATCTTCTATTTGCACTCTGTGAACAGAGATATTGCCATTTAGTCCAAACTGAAGTCTCCAAAGAGAAAATGAGGCATAACACGATATGTAAGTATGTGGATGTATGTGAGTGTATGTGTGAGTGTGTGTGTGTGAGGGTGCAGGGGTAAGTTGCATGAATGCCTCTCACTGCAAATCAACAGGGAGTCCCCAGGGAAGGGAGACCCCGAACCCAGTCCCCAAATGTCCCATCGCAACCTGCACACAACGACCCTGGCACTATGTGTAAACACATTGTCCTCTAAGAGCAATGCCCAGCTGACATCTCAGGTTACTTCCCAGGGCCAGGGGAGAGAGTGGAGAGATTCCCCAGGGGTGGGGTGCCTCCTCCTGGATGTCTTCAGACAGTCCCTTTGGCCATCAAGTTTCTGAAAGGCCAACAAGTACCAGGGGGGCCCCGAGGTAGGCACTGAGTTAGGCATGTGGGAGCAGAAATCAGGTGCTGAGTGAGAACAGGTGTGAACTAATGAGACCAGAATAACCATAACAACCGAGGAGCTACCCTTTACTGAGTGCTTATAATGCATACAGTAAATGGGATACCAATTTTATCTCTTTTAACTTTCATAACCACCCTGAGGGAGAGGATTATAGCCCCTATTTTGTGATGAGAAGACAGATTCAGAGAGGTTAAGTAACCTGCTCAAGGTCACACAGTTTGAACTTATATGCAGGTCTGACTCACTCCAACTTTTTCAAAGCTGCTGCCCTGACTCCATGGAAGGGATCTAAAGCTATTCACCCTCTCCCCTGCTTTACAGGTCTGTTGAAGTGTTGGGTAACTGGGGGTGGTAATGAGTCAAACAGTGGCTTTTGGGGAATATAAACCTCAAGTGCTGCTTTCACTTGCTTAATTAAGTCAAGTTCATCTTAGCCTTCCACGGGCTGCCAAAATGCTCAGCCTGGAGAGAGCCAGCATCCATGGGAGGTGCTGAGATGCTGACGTGTATGTACGTGATCTCTTATGGCCTCAAAGACCAGCTTACATGTACTTTATTAAGAAGGTAGTCATGTTGATTACCTTAATATTAATAAGAAATATGGTTAGGAGTCCCCCTTTCTCCCTGGCTCCCTGTCATGCATTAGGTTTCAGCCTGTAGCACATAGTTGTGGTTAAATATTTAACCCCTAAAACAGAATAGAAATGATGATGACAGCTATAACCACCCCCCCAAACACACACACACTCTGTCTCTCCTTCATGCCATAACAATTTGCTGAAAATGCTGACTTAATCATATCAACCTAATTGCTAGGTTGAAATAATGATGATGATGACGATGATGATGATAACAGAATTGCTTTCAAATTGTTTTGAGCAATGTTGCAACACCAAGCTGCCATCCTCATGCCCCAGGAAAGAATTTGCATTTTAGGATTCAGTTCATATCAGGCAAATGACTCCAGGAAGGTAAATGCAATCTGTAATGAGGTTTTTCTTGCCTTGAGTGAAATCTTACTTCTTTCTGTAAAAGCAGATAAATGCCAATTTTCTAGGCAGGATTTGGGCCCAAAGTCCAAATTTGCAATTACCAGAGGGTAGATTGTGCAATGAAATCCTGGGCTCTGATTAATCTGTAATGAGGTTTTTCTTGCCTTGAGTGAAATCTTACTTCTTTCTGTAAAAGCAGATAAATGCCAATTTTCTAGGCAGGATTTGGGCCCAAAGTCCAAATTTGCAATTACCAGAGGGTAGATTGTGCAATGAAATCCTGGGCTCTGATTTAAAGTAGCCTCCTTGCATTATAGCTGTGATTTCAGTGGGGGCCATGACCTGGTGGGTATGTGGCTCCCTGGCTCTCTCTGGCATGGAAATGGTTTGAGTTTCTGTGGCACACTGTTAGAAACCAGAGTTGGGGGGCTTCCTTACAAATAGCTGTGAAAAGAAGAGAGGCGAAAAGCAAAGGAGAAAGGGAAAGATATAAGCACCTGAATGCAGAGTTCCAAAGAATAGCAAGAAGAGATAAGAAAGCCTTCTTCAGCGATCAATGCAAAGAAATAGAGGAAAATAACAGAATGGGAAAGACTAGAGATCTCTTCAAGAAAATTAGAGATACCAAGGGAACATTTCATGCAAGGATGGGCTCGATAAAGGACAGAAAT
>SJYT01050952.1:182892-269118 GCA_006410635.1 Cephalophus harveyi | reverse complement strand
AAGATTGGCTTTTGAGAGGCATTTTTCAAAGCGCAAACCACCTGGATCAGTATTGCCTAGGTGGGGGAAGGAGAGCAAGTGTGCTTTTTAAAATGCTAATGGGGGGCCCGGCCAAGACTTACTGGGTCAGAATCCTATTGGATTCTGCATCCTGGGAGACCCCAGGAATCTGCATTTTCAATAAATGGTCCAGGTGATTTTGGTACTGAGTCTGGATTGTTCTTCAAGGGCTCTCTGCAGGTGTCCAAAGCTTCTGGTGGGGTTGCCAAGCTGGTGGGAGCAGGCTCGTGGGAAGTGGGCAAGAGTTCTGAGCCCCACTTTGCTTTTGGTTTGCTGTGTGTCAACCAGCTCACTTCATCACCCTGGGCTTCAATTCCTTGCCTGTTAAATAGGAGCCTACAGAGCTTTAAACTGAGGGACCAGGTGAGAACTAAGAACTTGGGTCTCCAGTTTGACACAGGAATTTGAAGCGAGAGCAGGACGTCTGTCGTTTACTTGTTGAGTTGTGTCCAACTCTTTTTGAACCCATGGACTGTAGCCCGCCAGGCTCCTCTGTCCATGGCATTCTCCAGGCAACAATCGCCAGTCCCTTCTCCAGGGGATCTTCCTGACCCAGGGATCAAACTCAAGCCTCCTGCACTGGCAGACAGATTCCCTACTACTGAGACACCTGGGAAGACATGAGAGCAGGGCTTCTGAAAGGAGATAATACTTGTGGCTAATTTTTACCGTGGGCTTACTGTGTTCCAGGCACTGTTGGAGAGACTGATGTATATGAGCTCATTTTCTTTTCCCCACAGCCCAAAGAGGTAGGTATGTTCCTATTCCCATTTTACAGATAAAGGAATTGAGGCAAAGCAACATTAAAGACGTGGAGGAGGCAGAACTGAGTTCCAAACTCAGACAATCAGACTCCAGAACCCTTGCCCTTAACAACAGAGTTATACCATTCTCAGCCACGAGTGTCCTGGCAATCAGAAATACCAGACACAGTTAAGAGGCCTGATCATCAGGCAAACGTGGCAGTTGTCTAAACAGAGGCAACAGGTGCAAAGCCAGAGAAGCATGGAAAGAGCATCAATAAACATCTGTGACTAATCAACCAAAGGGGACACAGCCTTACCACTTCTACAGGATTGTAAATGTGACTCAGATGGTGGGAATTTATAGCATCATGACAGGTGAGAGGGGGATCTGAAGGGGGAAGCAAGGCCCATTCTAGAGACCCTCTCCCCACCACCACCTGCCCAGAGCACTGTGGGGTAACAGTTTCAACTACACCCTTTTCTTCACAGAGGTCCGAGGGCACAGATTGGTCCCAACTTGTTCCAAAGACACATCAGGAAGTTGCAAAATGACCATGAAGCCACGCCTCCTTCGCCAGAAGGGACTTGGCTAGCAGGTAACACCAGCGCTTGATGTAGCAGCAGGCAGAGACTGAGCCAGAATTTGATCGTGGGTAAAGCAAGTCCCTGAGGAAGGTTGGCTATAGGGAGCGCCGTTTCCTGCTGCTGGATGGTGAGGGGCTGCATTTTCCATTGGAGTGAAGGACCTCACCAGGGACACATGCTATCCCGGGACTTTCTCGTCCTTGCAGCTCTCCCGGGGAGGGAGGGACGCCTTGCATGGAACCCAGGGATCTTTGGGAGTCAGACCAACCTACTTTCCCAACCCCATGCTCAGCCTCTGCATTCCAGCCACATCTATGCCCTTTTACACCTTGGTATCTTTCCTCTGACTAATTAAAAAAAAAAAATTAGAATACTTTTTCTTATTCCAGCAGTCTGAATGCACTTTATCCTTCAAGAACTGTCTCAACTCCTCTGAGAAGACTTCCAAGACTGCAACACTCCCCGTTCTCGGATTTCCTCTCTCCTCAGAGCTCCTATCACAGCAGTGGCAGACCGCTAGCACACGCTTGTCCTTTGGCATTGCCAAGAGTTTTTCATGTGTCCTTCCTGTGAACACCTTTCTCCACAGAGAAAGGTCTGTATCACATTCAGAGAGAAGCGCTCGGTCAGAGACACATAATTTTGTCATCCCAATGCCTGGTGAATGCTCAGGAGACGTGGTTCAATCAGTGAACACCTGATTCAAGAAGGGGGTCCGAATTCCTGTAAAAATGGGCCAGTATTTTATGGGGACCTTTGGACTTTATTCTGGGAATAGGGAAGGTCAGATACCTGAAGAGACTGGCCAGATGCCACGTGTGCAGTTCTCAAAGACGTACCAGATGTGGGTGCCTCTAGGCCGCCCACGGCCCCTTCCTCTCTTGGGTCCCCAGTCCTCAACTCACCATCTTCCTGTCTGTCTGTGAGCCCAGGTCTCTCCCTTTGTTCCAGTTCTGGAAACTGCTCCATCTCTTCTAGGAAGGCTCTCTTGCTGAAATGGGATGGGGGAGACAATGTAATCTTTCCCAAAGTTTCAAAGTCAAACAGCCTTCCCCTCCCTGGCATTTCATATTAACTGGCAGAGTGAATTTGGGAAAGCCCAGAAGAGGCCAAGTTTTGCCTCTTAGCCCCATTAGAGCAGCTGACACCCTAAACCCTTCATTAGAATCTCCTGGGCCATTCTGGACCTACTGAATTGGAATCCTTAGGGCAGTGGCCAGGAACCTCTGTTTTTCTATTTTTCACAAGTACCTTGGGCATTTTTTTTTTCTTAAAATAACCATCAGACAAGTTAGAAAAACCACTGTGTTAGAGTTTAGCTGCCAAACAGATAAATAAACTTCTGTGAGCTCATTATGTGAAAGTGCTATGTGTTAATCATCTACATGGTGAACATGTATTGAGCACTTAGGGGCCTGGCGCACTTTTAAGTCATTTACGTGTTAACTCGTCTGTTCTCTTTAACAACCCTGTGAGGCAGGCACTGTTATTATCTTCACTTAACAGATGAGGAAATGGAGGCACAGAGAAGTGAAGTAACTTACCCAGGGCCACTCAGCGGGAAAGCAGAGAGCCAGGATCAAAATCTAAGCAGTCTGTGCCCGGAGCTTATACTCTTAACCTATGACACACAGAAGATTAGCATTATTAGAGCAGGGACATGCTGCTACATGCTGTAGACAGTGAGCAAACATTCATGGAAAAGAGAAACTGGAAGCAGACCTAATGGAATGTTTGATTTATTAGCCTTTTCACTCAGAGGCTGCCAGGTCCCAGCATCAATAACTTGTTCACTTTTCCGGCATCCGCAGGGAGAAGCTCTGGAGCCAGCAGTGCTCCTCTGGTTCTGCAGTTGAAGAAACCAAGCCAAGGAGGACCAGTAGGCAGACTTCAGCCTGGAGACCAACCTCCATCCCACTGATGAATGGGAGGCTACCGTCTAATGCTCTGCAGCCACAGATCCAGCTACGGGTCCCTTTCCTAGTACACCATTGCCTTAAGGCCACAGGGATCTAGTGCAATAAATCATTTATGAAAATACGTAAATCAGATAACCAGTAGGATGTCAGGCTAAAGCTGGCTTCTGTTGCCATGACACCTCATTCTCACAGGCTTGGTCAGTGGCATCAGGTTAATTGGACTTCACTGCTCTGGACCTTAGGAGAGTATTCCTGCCCACCTCCTCTCATGTCCCCTGGTGAATCCAGATGAATTCTAGAATGTGTTCCAGCTGCTGCTAGCTGGAGGGAATCGCATCTGACTTAGAAAAGTATTGAGACTGGGACAGGGCAATCTCAGCTCCACGAAAGCCCACAACTCCATTGTCTGGGCAGAGACTGCGGGCCCTCTGCTCCTTCTCTGGGTTGTTGAGAGAATGCCTGAGTGGAGGCGAGAGATGGAGAGGGTGTGGAGGGCGAATGAGCTCCCCAGCAGGGTTGGCTCCCTCTGTTGGGCCATGCACCTGGGGCTACTCTGGTCATGGGCAAGAGGCAGGATATAAGTCTCTCCTAACTCCCCTGAGATCTCTGGGGCAGGGGTGGGGAGAGGGAAGATGGTCTCATCAATGAGACCTAGCCTACCATTGTACACCAGGCCCCATCCTATAATTCAGTGCAGCAGACAGCTGCCTCTGGGATGTGACTAAATAGAATAAATTGAATAGACTCCTCATGAAACCTCAGCTGTCTCTGTGCCTTATTTGTCACCACTATGACCATTCAGCCCTCCCTGAGGAGGCCCCTTCAAAATGTATCTTTAGATCTGAGAGGGAAGCCCTTGGTGGTGATGAAGCCAGGAGTACACCTCAGCCCCTGTGTTAGGCATCTGGGATGGAGCCGATGTGGGCGCTCAGAAGGGGACCTGGAAAAGAGAGCTGCAGGGGTATAGGAAGGAAGTGGGGGAAGAAGTGAAGAAGCAGAGTGAGAGCTTCACAGCTGTGTCCCTATACTGCCCCGATCTTTCCAGCAGAACACTGGTTTACAACCCTGGCTGCACATCAGAATGAAGTGGGACATGTACCCTAGACAGCCTCTTCCCACCAAAACCCAGATTCTGACTTCAGTGGCCTGGGACAGACCCAGCGTCAGTATTCTTTATGGCTCCCCAGGGGGTTCAGATGTAGCCAGGGTTGCCTGCGCTCACCACCACCCTCAGGGTGTTTGTAGGCCTCACGTGCAGGCTGCTGCATCGTTTACTCCTAGGCTAAATGTGGGCCCACTTCAGTCTGTGGGAAAAAGCAGTTTGTTTTTAAAAAATCCCTCCACATGGGAGAATTTGCATCCCTAAAGTTCTGTGAATCTAGCCTATAAGCTCTGTGAGGTAGGGACCACACATACCTTGTTTTCTTGGGACCTCAGCATCTCTTTAAGAATAGCTTTTTAGGGGGTTTCCCTGATGGTCCAGTCGTTAAGAATCCAACCTCCAATGCAGGGGACTCAGGTTTGACCCCTGGTTGGGGAACTAAGATCCTGCATATTGTGAGGCAACTAAGCCCAAGTGCCACAGCTGCTGAGCCCTCACGCTCCAGAGCCCACATGCCACAACTAGAGAAGCCCAGGCAATGCAAGGAAAGATCCCACACGTCACAACGAAGATCATGCATGCTGTATCAATATCTGACACAGCCAAATAAATGTTGGGGAAAAAAAAGAATGGCTGTTTGGTATCAGAGTTTTCCTGAAATCTTTTGAGTTGGGGAAGCTCATTGCTACAAATGATCCTTAACTTCCTCAATAGAAAAATGGGTTTAGCAACAATAAAGTTAACCTCACTGTGTTGTGAATATTGAATGGGGTTGGTATAGGAAAGAGCTTGGGAAAGCCTGATTCAAATGCAAATTATTTCACTGCCCCCTTGCTCTGACAAATGAGCTATTCATCCTTTACAAACCTTTTCAAATATCACTGTTCTGTGAATTCTTCAGAATATTAACCACACACTGTACACAGAACTCTATAAGGCACATATCACTCTGTATTCACCATTGATGTTAGTCAGTGGTTCTTGAGCTCTTCCTCTGCCAGGCTCTGGGCAAAAGATTCACTGCAATGATGTATTTTTCATTTCAGGCAAGAAAATTGGAGCTCCTGAAGGGCAGAGGCCATACGGTGAATTAATCAATCTTGCACAATTCCTAGAAGGGTTTTGCTTCTGGGAAATTTTTAGCAACTAAGATTATGTGTTTCTCAGTCTTGAGTAACTGTTGGGATTTATAGAAAAAGTGGGATTTTGAAATTGGGAGAAGAGAGAGCAAAGGGGATGGTGAGAGGGGGCAGATGGCTTTAGGATGCAGGCAAGGGATGGAGGAGAAGGGGACTTCTCCACATAAAGTCTCTTGAACAGTCTGGCTGCTTTGGAAGAAGGCATCATTGGTGGAGGGCCAAGGCCACGAATCCCCAAGAACTTATGAGAAGATTGTAGAAGAGCCAGTTAAGCATGGTGGAAAAGTTAACAAAAGACAACCCTGAACTGGATCCATCTGAAGGTTCACAGTTTTCTACATCCTTGAGATCCCAAAGGGATGCAGTGAAATCAATATCTCAGAATCATGAAACTGAAAGGCATCAGCTTTAACTGGAAGAAACAATAAGTATCTTATTGTGTAGGGTAGCAGCAACAGAGTTTAATTGATTATAAGCCTTTGATGAGAACTTTTGATGAAATAGGCTTTCCAGCAAAACCAGTGTCAACACTGACAAAGACAGTTCCAAAGTGCATTCCTCAGACATGAGCTCTATAAGATGTTAATAGGAATTATGGGGACTTCCCTGGTGGTCCAGTGTCTAAGACTCTGTGCTCCCAATGCAAGGACCCAGGTTCAACTCCTGGTCAGGGAACTAGATCCCACATGCTGCAACTAAGACTTTGCAGGCCACAACTGAAGATACTGCATTGCACAGCTAAGACCCAGCACAGCCAAATAAATAAATAAAAATAAATAAGTAAAAATATACTCTGTGCTCCCAATGCAAGGACCCAGGTTCAACTCCTGGTCAGGGAACTAGATCCCACATGCTGCAACTAAGACTTTGCAGGCCACAACTGAAGATACTGCATGCCACAGCTAAGACCCAGCACAGCCAAATAAATAAATAAAAATAAATAAGTAAAAATAATAAGTAAATATTTTTTTTTAAAATAGGAATTATGTCAAATAGGGACTCCTATGGTCAGTCAGTTTGGGAAATACTGGGTTATACATGTTTAAACTCAAGTTTCCCTCTTTCTTCTTTTTTTAATTCCAGCTTGTCTCAGAATCTCTAAACTGGGACTATACCTTGTGATTCTCCAAGAGGCATATGTAATATTTTCCAAATTAGTTCAAGCGCAGAACTTCTTGTCTCTTCTCTTTCCTGTAGCACAATTCATAGCAATAGTGTTCCACAGAACAGATTTTGGGACATACTGCTATAAGCTAAGCTCACTTGTACAAAAGGCGCTATAAAAAATTCTAGACAGAACATCAAAGAACTAAATTCAATTCAAAAATTTCTCCAGGAAAAAGTAGTGCTATGATTCTAGATATATAAAGATATTTAATATTAGGAAATTAAAGGTAATTCCTAATATTAAGTAAAAAAATAAACCTCAAAAAGAATATGCAGGACCCATCTGAAGGAAAACTTTTCATTTTATTGAAAGATATTAAAAAAGATCTGACTAAATAGATAGCCATACAATATTTATGGATAGAAAATCTGAATATTGTAAAAATGCTGATTTTACCCAATCAATTTATAAGTGCAGTAAACTTGCAATCCAAGAAACTATGACTTATTTATCACAATAAATCTAAAACTTATCAAGAAAAAGGTTTGAGAGTAATTTTTAAAATCTATTTTAAAAAACATCTTTTGGCTACATTGTGTGGCATGTGGATTAGTTTCCTGTCCAAGGATTGAACTTGCACCCTTTGCATTGGAAGCATGGAGTCTTAATCACTGGACTGCCAGGGAAGTCCTGAGAATAATTTTTTAAACGTTGAAATAAAAGTGATGATGGAGAATTCAAGCCATCAAGGGTTAAAGTCTCTTATAGAATAATGATAATTTAGTGAGTGAAAGTTGCTCAGTTGTGTCCAACTCTTTGTGACCCCATGGAATATTCCATGGAATTCTCCAGGCCAGAATTTGGAGTGGGTAGGCTTTCAGGAGATCTTCCCAATCCAGGGATTGGACCCAGGTCTCTGGCATTGCAGGTGGATTCTTTACCAGCTGAGCTACCAGAGAAACCCAAGAATAGTGGCTGCTGCTGCTGCTAAGTCGCTTCAGTCGTGTCCAACTCTGTGCAATCCCATAGGCGGCAGCCCACCAGGCTCCCCCGTCCCTGGGATTCTCCAGGCAAGAACACTGGAGTGGGTTGTCATTTCCTTCTCCAATGCATGAAAGTGAAAAGTGAAAGTGAAGTGGCTCAGTCATGTCCGATTCTTAACGAACCCATGGACTGCAGCCTACCAGGCTCCTCCATCCATGGGATTTTCCAGGCAAGAGTACTGGAGCGGGGTGCCATTGCCTTCTCCCAAAGAATAATGGAGTGGGTAGCCTATCTCTTCTCCAGTGGATCTTCCCAATCCAGAAATTGAACTGGGGTCTCCTGCATTACAGGTGGATTCTTTACCAACTGAACTATCAGGGAAGAACCTTACAATAATGTAAGCACTGTGGTATTAGGGAAGAATTGGCAGGCACAGCAATGAAACAAGATAACCTTGAATGAGACCCTAGAATGTATGTGTATCGTACACATGTATGATACATCCATGCATGCATATACACATACATATTTAGACAAAGAACTGGAAGGAAATCTATCGAAAAGTTAATGGAGGTTTGTCTGGGTGGTTGGATTATGGGTTTTGACTTTCTTCTTCATATTTTTTTACCTTTCAAATTTTCTGTGATGGACATGTGTTCCTGATCTAATCATAAAACAATAAACCTGCGTGTGTGTGCACATGTGAACATAGGTATATGCTTAAAGACTGCACACTCCTCAGTATGGAAATCCCCTGGGGAAAAGTTCCCTTTTTGCTGCCATTCCAGTCTCTGGCTCTCCGGTGTGAGCTGCTTTGAGTGAGGGGGCAGTGGGAAGGAGGGATGGGGTGAGGGTGACCAGGGCCTCTGGAGAGAGGGAAGGGTGCAGAGCAGGGGTGGTTGGGATGAAATCTGCCAGCTTCACAGTTTTGCCCTCAACTAGGAATTACAAAGTCAAGAAAACAACAGAAAGGAGAGAGATGTTTTTCTTGGCAGAGGAGCTTTGCTCTGAGGTTATAACACTGCCCTAAGAGTTGTAATAGGTGATGGTGAGTGGAGAAAGAGATCCTGACTTGATCTGCAAATATTGCACCTTGGGATTTCAATAAAGGTTCCAACTGGCAAGTTTTAGTGGGATGTTTGTGGAAAAGTTGTCCTTAAACCTGGGGTGGGTGCTCTGGACTTGCTGTAAGTATCCATGGGCATCTGGGCTCTCTGACTAAAGAATTGCTCCAAAAGCCATGCATGAGGATGGAAAGAGATTATAGAGACCTTTGTTACTCTGGCAATGGCTCAGAGGACCACCCTCCATCTGCGTAGGGAGTGATATGTGGTGCTGGAGTAGGGCTGTGGAAGCAGATGGGTCTGCATTCAAGTCCTGCCTTGGATAAGGCAGGGTGGGCGATCACGTTCCTTAAACTCTGCTGGCTGTGATGTCTCCCTCGGCGGCACAGAGACAGTCACCTTCCTCCCTCCCTCTACCCCCAACTGGAGCTTTCTGAAACACTAGTTAGGAATTCAGATTTGGCTGAGAGGGAAAGGAAGGAGGAAAATGAAAAGCATAGGTACCATCTGAGCAATAATTCCCTCTGTGACCCCAAACAAGCTTTGTTAAAGGCTGTAATTTCTGAAAGAGCAGCCCTGGAGGTGGTGGCCGGGCGGTCATTTGGTGGCCGGGCAGTCGTTTGAGGTGGGGGTAGGTAAGAAGGGAACACTCGGACACAGCTTCAGGGTAATGGGACGCTGGTCATGGGACTGTCCTTTGGTTAGAGAATCACAGTTTTTACAACTGGAGGAGGGGGGACTCAGTCTAACACGGAGAGATGCGGAGCTCAATAATTAGCCCCGAGTTAACATAGATTCTAAAATGAGGTCCCAGCACAGGGCTTTTTGCAGCGTGACTTTGATCTGGGTAAAGTCACATAAAGGCGCTATCATCACTATGAGGCTTCCCCTTTCTTTCTCACGGTTGCTCAGGGCTAGTAAATGCCAGAGGAAACATTCATGATTTGAATCTTCCTTGGTTTTAATTTTCTTTTGAAATACGATTTCAGGAAATGTCTAAGTCAAGATGGCTTTGTCGGACAACCCTTTCAGAATTCTGTTTTCAAATGCTGAGGGAAGAAAGCCTAGATGTACGTTCAGTTCAGTTCAGTCGCTCAGTCGTGTCTGACTCTTTGCAACCCCATGAACCACAGCATGCCAGGCCTCCCTGTCCTTCACCAACTCCCGGGGTCCACCCAAACCCATGTCCATTGAGTTGGTGATGCCATCCAACCGTCTTATCCTCTGTCGTTCCCTTGTCCTCCTGCCCTCAATCTTTCCCAGCATCAGGGTCTTTTCAAATGAATCAGGTCTTCGTATCAGGTGGCCAAAGTATTGGAGTTTCAGCTTCAACATCAGTCCTTCCAGTGAACACCCAGGACTGATCTCCTTTAGGATGGACTGGTTGGATCTCCTTGCAGTCCAAGGGACTCTAGATATAAGGGAAAACCCCAAAGTTCACAGGAACATTTAACATCCCATTGTTCAGTGAACAGCACAGGACACATATATATGTACTACTATGTATAAAATAGGTAAACAACAAGGGCCTACTGTATAGCCACAGGGAACTACATTCCATATTCTTGTAATAACCTTTAAGAACCTGGAAAAGAATATGTGTGGCTTCCCTGGTGGCTCAGATGGTAAAGAATCTGCCTACAATGCAGAAGTCCAGGGTTCCATCTCTGGGTCGGGAAGATCCCCTGGAGAAGGGAATGGCAACCCACTCCAGTATTCTTGCCCGGAAAATTCCATGTACAGAGGAGCCTGGTAGGCTACGGTCCACAGGGTTACAAAGAGTCAGACATATACTAATACTTTATATATAACTGAATCACTTTACTGTACACTTAAAACCAACACAACACAATTAAAACCAACACAACATTGTAAATCAACTATGTTTCAGTAAAAGGAAAAAAAGCGCAGGACACAAACCTGCGAGTTGGGATTAATGAGCTGGGGCCCGGAACTCTGGGACTGGGAGCAGGAGGGGGAAAGAGGCCATTCTCGCTCCTTCTGACAAATAGGGAGTAAAAATACCCTGTGTCAGGTAGGGACAAAGCCAGGCCCCCTGTGTGTGACCAGGGAGGGCCCCCACACCTTTGAAAGGAGGCTGAAGGGAAGCAGCACCACTGTGTGGGTACTGCCTCCCTGAAGCTGCGGGCCAAGGGAGGCAGAGGAAGCAGGCCTGGCCGGGTAACCAGGGCCTGGGCAATGCCAGCACCCCCAGAGAAAACCCAGAAACACCAATATTAGACTCGGCTGTGAACTGGGACCGCTGGGTCAGGGCGGAGGCAACATGATGGCGAGAGGGAGAGGGGGTGACCAGAGGTGGAGGAAAAATGCAGTGAAACACAGCAAACTCCAGTTCAGAGCCATTTGCAAACCTCATTTCCAAACTAGGAGGCAAAGGGATGTTAGAAAAAAGGTCACCAAGCAGGAGAAGTGTTTCAAAAAGGATACAAAGGGAAAGAAACTTGAAAACCCAAGACATTTGTAAAGCAAAAAGCAGGCAGATAGGAGGCAAGAGAAAGATGGGAATAAAGAAAAAACACTACAAATTCTATTATTGAAAATATAGTTACTGATAAACTCAATAATCAATGTCAAGTTTAGTTGGGTATAGATTCACTTTGCTGTACAGCAGAAAATAACAACACTGTAAACTATACATCAAAAAAATGTTTTTTAAAGAAATTAAATGAAAAAAAAAGAAAAGAGAGCACTGAGGACCTCTCCCAGAGGGAAAGAGAATGTTTGAGACATGTAGGCTTAACTAAGAGACGCTAATATATATACAATTGGATAGGAATTCCAGAAGATGAGAACAGAGGGAATGGAGAAGAATTGTTTGAGGAGATGATGCAGGGAACCCAAAGTCGGTGCTTTCTGATGACCTAGAGGGATGGGTAGGGGAGGGAAGTGGGAGGAGGGTACAGGAGGGAGGAGACATGTGTATATCTACGAACAATTCATGTTGCTGTATGGCAAAAACAATCACAATACTGTAAAGTAATTAAAGGCAGAGGAACCAGAGATCAAATTGCCAACATCCGCTGGTCTTGGAAAAAGCAAGAGAGTTCCAGAAAAACATCTATTTCTGCTTTATTGACTAGGCCAAAACCTTTGACTGTGTGGTTCACAACAAATTGTGGAAAATTCTGAAAGTGATGGGAATACCAGACCATCTTACCCGCTTCCTGAGAAATCTGTATGCAGGTCAAGAAACAGCAGTTAGAATTAGACATGGAACAACAGACTGGTTTCAAATTGAGAAAGGACTATGTCAATACTGTATATTATCACCCTGCTTATTTATTTAACTTATATGTAGAGTATATCATGCGAAATGCCAGGCTGGATGAAGCACAAGCTGGAATCAAGATTGCTAGGAGAAATATCAATAACTTCAGATACGCAGATGACACCACCCTTATGGCAGAAAGCAAAGAAGAACTAAAGAGCCTCTTGATGAAAGTGAAAGAGAATAGTGAAAAAGCTGGCTTAAGACTCAACATTCAAAAAACTAAGATCACAGCATCTGGTCCTATCACTTCATGGCAAACAGATAGGGAAACGATGGAAACAGTGACAGATTTTATTTTCTTGGGCTCCAAAATCACTGCAGATGGTGACTGCGGCCATGAAATTAAAAGATGCTTGCTTCTTGGAAGAAAAGCTATGACCAACCTAGACAGTATATTAAGAAACAGAGACATTACTTTGCCAGCAAAGGTCCACCTAGTCAAAACTATGGTTTTTCCAGTAGTCAGGTATGTATGGGAGAGTTGGACTATAAAGAAAGCTGAGCTCTGAAGAATTGACACTTTTGAACTGTGGTGTTAGAGAAGACTCTTGAGAGTCCCTTGGACTGCAAGAAGATTCAACCAGTCAATCCTAAAGGAAATCAGTCCTGAATATTCATTGGAAGGACTGACGCTAAGGCTGAAACTCCAGTACTTTAGCCACGAGATGTGAAGAACTGACTCGTTAGAAAAGACCCTGATGCTGGGAAAGATTGAAGGCAGGAGGAGAAGGGGATGACAGAGGATGAGATGGTTGGATGGCATCACCAACTCGTTGGACATGAGTTTGAGCAAGCTCTGGGAGTTGGTGATGGACAGGGAAGCCTGGCATGCTGCAGTCCACAGTGTTGCAGAGTCAGACACAACTGAGTGACTGAACTGAACTGAAAATAAGATATATTTAAAAAAAAAGAAAAGAAAACAAACACAAAGCAGGACTCCACCAGGTAGGCCTGTGGGGAAGCTCACCTTTTCCTTCAGTGGATGTTGTTACAGGCACTATCTCATATAGTGCCCACAGCCACCTTCTGGGACAGATGTGAGATTTCCTGTTTTCAGATGAGGAAACTGGGAGACTGGCAGGTGGGCAGGCTTCCTTAATATCATACAGTTACAAGTGGTGGAACTGAACTTCAATCTCAGGCAGAAATCTCCTAGTGGAGACAGGGTGACCACCTTGTCTCAATGTGTGCAGGATCATCCTGGTTTTAGCACAGAACATGCATTTTGTTCTAGGTGTTATGGAGACTATCAGTCTCGGGCAAACAAACTGGGATAGTTGGTCACCCAAGGTCAAATGCATGGACTTTAGAATTTGACAGATCTCGTTTTGAATTTCACTTCTACACTGCCTGACTGTATGTTCCTGGGCAAATTACTTAACCCTTCTAAATCTCAATTTATTATCTGTAAAACAGTAAGAACACAGCCAATGTGCAATTAAATGGTGATTCATTTAAACCTCTTAGTCTGATACCTGGCACCTGGCAGGCAACCAATAAATGATAGCTGCTGTTAGACAAAAATGTTGCTTGCCCTTCCAGTAAACAAGGAAGGTTGTCCAGCATCAACCACTGCAACCTTCCGCGATGGTGCACCCTGAGGGGAATTCAGGACAAAGAAAAACAAGATACTGGTCCGAGATTGTTAAGATGTGTATCAAAGGAATAATTTTAGGGAGTCCACACTCTTGCATCTTCCCATACATAGAAAAGCACTAAAATCATTAACCTGAGATATCTGTTTTTGTCATAAGCAATCTTTTGATGCTTGACTATTTTTTTTTTCAGCAAAAACTCCTGTACATCTTGACTCCTCCCTTATTTCTTCCGAATAGTTCTTCAGTGCTATTCAAGAAGCTGATTCCCAGGCTATAGTCCCCTGAATAAAATTCTCAGCTTTTAGGTTGTGTGTTTTTTTAATTGACAATTACTACACAATTTGTGTGTTTCTCACTACGATGCTCCACCTGTATAGAGTCGAGCCAGCTCCCAGAGGCCTTGGATGCCAGGATTAAGTGTACAGATGGCATCCCTTAGGCCAGCAGTCCTAAAACCTAGTGGTACATTGGAATCAGCTGGGAGCTTTCTTTAAAACCTAGCTACCCAGGACACAGCCTCAAAAATTCCGAATCAGATTAAAAAAAAAAAAATTCTGATTCAGCATGTCTTGAGGGAGGGCCTGCTGGTTCACAGTAAGAAATCTCTGAAAACTTTTATATACCCCTGAAACTTTAGAAGACACTGTAGTCAGTGTCTTGGCCAGTTTTGCTGTCTATGAATGTTTTGAATTGTGGCAGGCCTTAGCTGTGGTCAGATTGGCAAAGTTAACCCAAGGTTAAGTCCTCTCTTAGCCAGGACAGGAGAAAAGGCCATTGTTTTGCTTTGTTTTGTTTTTTTCTTCCTGAGGCTTGAGCTTGCAGGAGGGTGAAACTAAGAAGCATTTTGTTGACATCCCCAAAGATCTCTGATGTTCATGATTCCTGCTTCTGTATCCCCAGGCTGTGCTTCCCAGACCACACTCCTGGCAGTCAATCCAGGCTCTCACCTCTGCTTTGGAAGGCATTTCCTCCCCAGGACCTCATCAGAGTCCATTCCTCCTTAGGCCAGGACTTTCTGCCACCCATGCTTCATCAACACAGGCCCCTCTGGCAAACAGAGTGGGCACCATACAGTCAGTGTTCTCCAACTCTGAATGAAGATGGGGACCTGCTCCGGGGCATGAATCACCTTCAGAAACGGTCTGGTTTAGAGCAGGTTTATGAACTGTTTGGAGATTGCAAAACAGCAAACAATATCCTTTTATCGAGAATATCTGTGAACCTTTTCTCAAAGCAAGTCAGCAGACTGAAAAACCAAAAATTTCTATTGCCACCTCTTGCCCTTCGAACTGACATAAACAAAAACGAAACCATTGTATCAGACTTCATTGCAACGAAGAGGTAGTGCCTCATCTGGTTTTACTAAGAAGATTCATATAACTTTCAATAATTTCTTCTCTCATGGCACACCTGGGTGTTGTTAAGGGAGCGAGCATTCTGTTAAATGACAGTTTAGAAATGCTGCATAAGTGAGAAGACTCCAAACTGAGAGGCAGAGAGATCTCTGAGTTTGTCACCAATGGATCCAATGACCTCTGGCAAAGACATCACTTTCTGGGCCCAGGTCCTCCTCCATGAGAGGGGGCAGGGCGTGGTGGGAGGTGGGGGTGGGATTAGTTCAGAGCTCTGTTGTCCAGTGCTCTGGCCACTTCAAATGTAAGTTAATTTAAAATTAAATAGAATTAAAAAATCACAATTTCAGTTACGCTAGCCACATTTCACATGTTCAAAAGCCATGAGGGGCCAGTGGCCACCATATTGGACAGTGCAGATAGAACATTTGCATCGTTGTAGAAAGTTGTATTCACATCACTGGTCTAGATTAGAAAGTATACAATTCCATTCTACCACTTTTTTCATAGCATGCCCCTGACAGACATTCCTAATCAATCCCAGTAGTCTTTCCCCCGAATCTTGATATGTCTTCACTATCTTTCTCAGAGATCCCTGAATATGGTGTGAGATAGATTCTGTGCTTCCACGGACTAGATCTGAGTTCTTAAACCTCTTCCGTGCTGTAGCCCCTTTGGCAGTCTAATGAAACCTATGGATTCCCCTCTCAGAAGAATATTTTTAAATGCATAAGACAAAATACCAAGAATTACAAAAGAAAGAAGTTATGTTGATATAGCTTTCAATATAATTGAAAAAAGAATAAATACTTGATATAATAATAGATATGGTTCTTTACTAATGTATCAAATAAGATCTGGTGGCAGGTAACTTTTACTTATAATGTTATCATTATACTGTAATTTTGAAGCAATTAAAAGAAAGGAAGAAAGAAAGAAAATGATTGAAAGAAATGATTATTGTGAGATTTTTGCAATATTTATAATGAGATATAAAAAATGAGTACAATTTCTTTGGTGAAAAATTAACAGATGGCAGCACTATTGTGGGGGTGTTATCTTTATTCATAATTTAAGAAAATGCTAAATTTCAGTGAGTAATGAAAATAAAGATTGAAACTTTCCATCCAAATGCATGGACTCACTGAATTCTATCCACAGATCCCTTGGAATTTCTATGGACCCTAGTGAGAAGTCTCTCAAGGAGAGGATCTATGATGTCTCTCAGATTTGCCACTTCGTCACCACATAAAATGCCTTTCTGCAATTTGTTCATGCATTTATGGAAGGCCAGTGTTCCAAGACTACAGTCCCTAATGGTGATCTCCCTTCTTCGAGAACAGTTCGTATAGTTGGGATGACATGGAGTAGGGTGATGGTGAGGTCTGTTAGAAATGGAAAGGAGAGGTGAATGGGGAAAGAAAAAGGGGATCAGGGGAAAACTGGAGAGATCCTTGTCACCTCTGTCACTCTCTTGGTGAAGACAGGAAGACAGGGATTAATTGCCACTGATGACTGCAGCTGACCACATTCCCTCCACAAAGAACACAAAATGAGTACCATGCACTCAAAGTATGAAGCTAAAAACCAAATGGTTGGCATCTGGAGATGACACCCCATCCTCTTAGTGTCTCCCTCCCCAAAGGCCTCTTACATCTTGACCTTCAGTACTTTTTGGACAGTTTTATGTCTTTTTCAAAACAAATGGAATGACCATTAGTGAAAAAGGAGTTTCTACAAACACCAGTGACAGTGAGGGGATAAATATTTATAGCCTGGGCTCTGAAACCAACATATTCTCATTTCTTACAGTGCCCAGAGCCAGATCTATGCCTCTATGCCAGTGAAAATTAATTTACACAAGAATTTCTTTTCAGCTTATAAGAAACACGTGCCTACTACTTTCTTCTGGGAATTCTGATTTCTTTGGTGAAAAATTAACAGATGGCAGCACTATTGTGGGGGTGTTATCTTTATTCATAATTTAAGAAAATGCTAAATTTCAGTGAGTAATGAAAATAAAGATTGAAACTTTCCATCCAAATGCATGGACTCACTGAATTCTATCCACAGATCCCTTGGAATTTCTATGGACCCTAGTGAGAAGTCTCTCAAGGAGAGGATCTATGATGTCTCTCAGATTTGCCACTTCGTCACCACATAAAATGCCTTTCTGCAATTTGTTCATGCATTTATGGAAGGCCAGTGTTCCAAGACTACAGTCCCTAATGGTGATCTCCCTTCTTCAAGAACAGTTCGTATAGTTGGGATGACATGGAGTAGGGTGATGGTGAGGTCTGTTAGAAATGGAAAGGAGAGGTGAATGGGGAAAGAAAAAGGGGATCAGGGGAAAACTGGAGAGATCCTTGTTACCTCTGTCACTCTCTTGGTGAAGACAGGAAGACAGGGATTAATTGCCACTGATGACTGCAGCTGACCACATTCCCTCCACAAAGAACACAAAATGAGTACCATGCACTCAAAGTATGAAGCTAAAAACCAAATGGTTGGCATCTGGAGATGACACCCCATCCTCTTAGTGTCTCCCTCCCCAAAGGCCTCTTACATCTTGACCTTCAGTACTTTTTGGACAGTTTTATGTCTTTTTCAAAACAAATGGAATGACCATTAGTGAAAAAGGAGTTTCTACAAACACCAGTGACAGTGAGGGGATAAATATTTATAGCCTGGGCTCTGAAACCAACATATTCTCATTTCTTACAGTGCCCAGAGCCAGATCTATGCCTCTATGCCAGTGAAAATTAATTTACACAAGAATTTCTTTTCAGCTTATAAGAAACACGTGCCTACTACTTTCTTCTGGGAATTCTGACAGATCACAAATTCAGTCAAACTTGCAAGAATTAGCTGGCTGCAGCAAAAGTTAAACTTGATTTCCCATTAATCAACATTTCATGATCTTGGAGCCAAGCAGGAAATCTATCTACAGTTTCCCCTCTGGCAGAACGAGTTCCCACGGCAGCCAAGAAAAGTCCCTCTCTTTCTCTAACCGGGCCCCTCTGGTGTGTTTAGAATGCACTGTTTCATTCCTTCAGCCTTTTGTCATTCATTTACTCTTTCATTAATTTGTTTTAAAAATAAGTACTTTGAGTTACTGTGTTTTCAGCCCAGGATTAGACATTAGAGGGATGAGAACTATCATTTATTGGGCACTTTCTATGTACCAGGTACAATATGATACCCTTTTCCATCTGTTATCACATTTAATTCTCACAACTGCCCTATAATGTTGGAATTATTATCTAGTCCTAGATATGAGGACCTCGAGGCCCAGAGCAGTAAAATCATTAACTAGTTAATTAACCAGCTATTAATAAGTAATTCCCTAGAATGGAAAAACAAAAATGTATATGATCCTGAATCTCCAGGGGTTTAAGTCCAGATGGGGAGACAGTATTGATAGAGCTACAGTTAGAACTATAGGCATGAGAAATAAGAAAATAGAATATAAGATAGGCTGATTACATTTTGAAATAGAAGAGATAAGAAAGATACAGGGGACTTCCTTGGTAGTCCAGTGGTTAAGAATCTGCTCGCCAATGCGGGGGACAAGGGTTTGATCCCTGGTCCAGGAAGATTACACATGACATGGAGCAACTAAGCCTGTGAAATGCAACTACTGCACCTCCTTGCTGCAACTACTGAAGCTCACGAACCTAGAGCCCATGCGCTGCCACTAGAGAAGCCCAGGCACCACCACCAGAGAGTAGTCCCCACTCCCTGCAGTTAGAGAAAGGCTGTACCGCAAGGAAGACCCAGCACAGCCAGATAAACAAACACTTCAGAATGTTTTACAATGGAAAGATATGGGGGTCATTGTGGACTAGGATGGTCAGTAAAGGTCCATCAAAGGATGGAAAGACTTGGCAACTGGGAAAGGGATGAAGGATGACATTTCAGGCAGTGGGGTGGTGGTGAGCAAAGCTCCAGAATCAAGAGATCAGATGCAGTTTGGAGATGGAGTAGAGCATGCCTTGAGGGTATAGACCTGTTACAGTGAAGATATTAATTAGCATAGTGCCTTATGTGTGTGTCCTGCCTGCTGAGTCATTTCAGTTGTGTCCAACTCTCTGCGACCCTATGGACTGTAGCCCACCAGGCTCCTCATCCATGGGATTCTCCAAGCAATAATACTGGAGTGGATTTCCATGCCCTTCTCCAGGGAATCTTCCTGACCCAGGGATTGAACTTGAGTCTTCTGCGGCTCCTGCTCTGCCAGAAGATTCTTTACCACTGAGCCACTGGGGAAGCCCAAATACTTGATGGAGGAACAATCAGAAGCATAAGAGAATGAAAGAATGTGTGACTGGGAACACGGCTGGCTGGATGCAGTCAGCCTGAGTTACAGAGGGCTTTGTCAGGAGGAATGGTGTGTCCTCTCATGCGAACACGTTGAAATCCATTCCCCTGGAATCTAGACCACACAGGACTTTGGAGATAGATTTTGGTCTGGATAGAAGGGGATCAGATGCTTATTACTGATTCTTTATTTGTAAAGCATACACTAAAGTCAAATATATTAACATCATGAACTCAAAACCCAATCTATAATAAAGAGCTCTGGTAATCAAAAAAAAATTTTTTTTTAAGTATAATCATGTACAAGAAACCTAAACATTCCATGATAGAGGGTGGTAAAGTCAATGCTGGGGCAAGATTGGAGACAGGGAGACTAGTTAAGAGCTGCCGAGAGCTTGACAGTAAGGACTGGAGAAAATAGAACGGATTTCAGAGATATACTGGAGGTAGAATCCCCAGGACATGGTGACTGATGAATTTGAGAGATAGAGAGGGTGGTGTCAGGGATAGGCAAGGACTGCATTTGCGACTTGGGTAACTGAGCGGATAAAGGTACTATTTACTGATGAGGGACACTGGAGGAGCTGGTGGAAATGATAAATCCGGTTTCTTCCAGCTGAGCTTGAGACCTCACCAAAGATATTCATCACACAGTTGGATATATGGGTCTGAAGCTGAGGAGAGACATCTGAGCTAGAAATATAGATTTAAAAAGCACTGGGTATACCTGGTAAATGAAGGTGTGGAAATGGATGGGGTTGCCTTGGCAATACGTGTAGAGTGAGAAGTGGTCTAAGAGGCTTGAGGAACCCCAACATTTAATAGATGGATAGAAGAATAGGAGCCCAGAATGGAGACTGACAAGCAGCTGCCAGAGAAGTAAAAGTAAAACCCAGGAAGGGAGATTTTTGGTTAACAGCATCACATGGTGCTAAGAGGTCAGAAAAGAAAGGGGCTTAGCAGGGTCCACTGGATTTAGCAAAAAGATGGTCATGGGTAACTGTGGAAGGGACAATTCCCATGGAATAGCAGGGACTGATCAAGTACTGTGAAGAGCAATCAGGAGGAGAGAAGTTTAGCCAAGCTGTTTAAGAAGCTGGGCTGTGAAGGTGATAAAAGAGATAAGGTTAACAGCTGAAGGGAACAGAGGATAAGAAAAGGTTTTGTTAAGATGGGACAGACATAAGCAACTTTAAATACTCCAGTGGAGTTAGTAGTAAAGAACCCACTTGCCAATGCAGGAGATGTAAGAGATGTGGGTTTGATCCCTGGGTCAGTAAGATCCTCTGGAGGAGGACATGGCAACCCACTCCACTGTTCTTGCCTGGAGAATCCCATGGACTGAGGAGCCTAGTAGGCTACAGTCCATAGGGTTGCAAAGAGATGGGCATGACTGAAGCGACTTAGGACGCATGCACACAGGAGAAGAAGCAGTGGAACAGACATGGAAAAGATTTGGAAGGACAAATGCTGAAATGGTAACAGTGATTATCTGTAGATAGTGGCATCAAGAGACTCTGAATGTCCAAAAACAGATGGAGTTTTGGTACTGTCTATCTTGTTCATACAGAATTCTCTAAAACGTGTCAATTTACACATAGCTTCACTCAAATATGCAGATATTTGACGGGAATATCCTGGCCCTGACTGTGTCAGAGAGCAGAGGAAGCATTTGCAATGATGAGCACGGGTGGTAGCCAGCTTCCATCATGGCCCCCAATTATCTACACCTC
The DNA here is from genome assembly GCA_006410635.1 of Cephalophus harveyi. Classification (NCBI taxonomy): domain Eukaryota; kingdom Metazoa; phylum Chordata; class Mammalia; order Artiodactyla; family Bovidae; genus Cephalophus; species Cephalophus harveyi. The sequence continues at coordinate 248,116 of SJYT01050952.1, read as the reverse complement.
CTGATATTCAAGCCTTTGTATGAGTCCTCCCCGCACTGAGTCAGGGATGCCTGTGTGACTAATATATATTGTAAAATGACAATTAGGGCCAAGAACAGATCCTAAAAAGCACTGGCACTTCAACCCTGGTCTCTTCTCCTGCTTGCTCTGGATGAAGCCAGGTGCTGTATCTCAAGGACACTCAGGATATCCCACAGAAAGGCCCACGTGGAGGGAAAAAGGCCGCAGGGCCAGCATCAACTCACCAGTCACAGGAGTGAGCCACTCTGCATGAGGGTTCTCTGGCCCCAGTTAACCTTTGGGGGCAGCCCCGAAGTCCAGCTGACACTGGGCTGCAACTTCAGGAAAGACTCTGAACTCGAGCTTCCAGCTGAGCTGTTCCAAAATTCCTGACCCACAGAAACTGCGAGAAATGTGGAATGATTATTGCTGTTTTAAGCTGCTACATTTTGGGGGTGATTTGTCTTGCAACAATAAATGACTAAAGCAGGCACCTTGCACATTTTATGGGGCTCACGGGAGGTTTCATCCACCAGACAATGTGGAGGCAACAGCATTTCACAACGGATGTACTGATTGTGTTAGATTTGAATAATGGGCCAGATGCTCAGGCATTCTTGTGTGTGGAGCTGCTGCACCACAAAAGTGGGCAACATGGACTGTTCTGCAGATAATATTTAATGTCTAAGTGTTGTACATGACTCAGATATGACTCAAAGGTGTGTGGAGGCTTTCTGATGCCATAGTTTCAGGATGTAATTTTGGTGGAAGTGGACTTGAACAGTTTCAAATTGTATAATTAATGGCATTCCATTTCCATGACAACTACTAATTAATCCTGTCTGTTAGTGTGAACTTTTAGCCTGTGGGAGTTTAGGTCCTCCTAACTGACATGGGGGAGCAAATTACATTAGACTTTCATTTTTTAATAAAATGACTGGTGGTGGAAGGAAGGAAGGGGTGGGGTGGGGGTGGGGGTGCTGTTCCTGGGAGCCAGCAGACCACGATTTCTGCACTTATCAAATCTCCTGAAGTCAGAGGACAGCTCTCTCCCACCTGTTTCCCATTGCCAACACACTACCTGGCACATAATACTGGCTCGTGATATATTTGTTGAACAACTAGCAGCTGAATAAATCATAGTTCCATTCCTCCTCCCCACCCCTCACTGTACCCTTAGAATTTAATAGACACTCTTTAGGAGGTTTCAACCTGTCCTGCTTCTGCAAAGGGTCACTGAGGGAAAGCATTTCACATGAGAGGTAAAGCATTCTTCTGGGGCCACTATGACCGTAGGCCACCTCCCTTTCCCCCCTCCCACCTCCTCATGACCCGGGAAGTGAGACTGGAGGGTTTGAGAGTGGGTTCCCCCCATAGAGTCCTCTTCCCTCTGGGAGAACAGCGCCTGGCACACCGTGGCTCAGATGGACATCACCGCCTGGTTGAGTAAATGGGACACGGGCTGGAAAGCCAGTCACCAGCAGTCTTGGTGGCAGTGTAACCAAGCAGGACCCTATGTAGCCTCCTCAGAACAGCCTCCCCACCCAAGTCCTCTGCCTGCCTCTTATCTGTAGAAAAACCGCAGCCTCCTAGGCTTCCCCAGGTTCCTAAGAGTGCATTTAATTGGAGAAGTTGAAAAATGCAGAAAGAAAGGAAAACAGTCAAGCAAGACAGAAATAAAAATAGCCATTAAACAAAGTCAAGGACCTTTAGTTCCTCTTCAAAGACTAGAGATAATATTCTGAGCTGTGTCCTTTGAGCTGTTTTGTAGAGGCTGAAACCCCCTACCCAGTAGAAGAAATTAACTAGACTCTGACCACAAGCACGTAGACTCCAGACGGGTTGGAACCAGAAGATTGATGATGCTGATGCCTGATGACCTCACCACCAACCAATCAGAAGAATGTCCATGAGCTGATCACACACTCCACAACCTCTCTCTCTCACCCTGTCTTTACAAAGCTTTCCCTGAAAGCCTTCAGGGAGCTCCAGCCCTTTAAGCACTAGCCATTCTGGACTTGCTGCTTGGTGCCTACAATAAACACTGTACTTTCCTTCACCACAAACTGCTCAGTAGGCAAGTGAACTCAAGTTTGGTCTGGTAACAGTAGAAGTTGGAAGATGTCTGAAAACCTAGTGAAGAAACTCAAGCGAGATGCACTCTTATCCAATAGAGCCTCCTGGTTTCATTCTGCGGCCCAGGGGTAGAATGTGGCAGCTGGGAGACACTTTGGCTTTCCAAATTAGCTTGACCAAATCTGCTACTGTCCTTTGAAGGGAGGCAAATATCCCTCGGGGCAGTTAAAGGATTTGTGCCTGGCCCTGGTCACTGTGGTCATTTCCAAAGGAAACAAAAATAATTTTCTACCCCCACGTCTTGGCCAGTGTAGGGCGGGGAAACCACTTGCCAAGCCAGACAAAGACATTCCTGGCTTGCTCTGGGGCATTCTTTGAGCTCATCACCTGGGTCTGATGGCAAGAGGAAGAGTTGCCGCTGTGGGACGCGGGGAGCCACGGAGCTTTCACGGGCCACAGTGAGGATCTAGTTCATACCACTGAGGCCACCAGCAGCTCTTTAACTGCCGTGATGATTTGTGGGTCTGCCGGAGAGATGGATGGCTGGAGACTGGCAGGAACACTTGTCCTGGATTTGGATAGATTGGGGACACTAGGCAGCCTGTTGCTGCAATATCTGTACAAGAACACTTGTTTCCGAAACGAGATACTTTATTATAACCATCTCTGCTTGCCTCTCCATTTAGAAATGATGGAGGCAGCTGGTCCTGAGAGAGGACAACATAACACAGGAATTAGAACAACTGTGTGTCCAGACCAGCTAAAGGCTGCGGATGAGTCTGGCAAAGTGTGTTTCCAGTGGTCTCAGGTACCCCTCTGTGGAGCGTATTTCGACCCCACAGAGGCTCCTGTGTTCACTCCTTCCTTCTGCTCTATCAAAATCTTCTCTCCATAAAGGCTCTGACATCAGTCATGGACACTGTAGTGAGAACTAAAGCCACACAAGGCTTTTCTCTGAATGTGCCTCTGATAAGTTAGTCTCATCTGTGAGAGGTGGTCTACTTTGATTTCCGAAAGGCCACAGTGCAAATCAGGCTTAATTCAAATAATTTCTGGTCTTGATGCTTTATCTATTTTATTTCGGCTGTGTTGGGTTGTTGTTGTGATGTGTGGACTTTCTCTAGTTGCAGCTCGAGGGCTCTAGAGAACACAGACTCAGTAGTTACAACACCTGAGCTTAGTTACTTCTCTGCATGTAGGAATCTGAGTTTCCCGACCAGGGATCAAACCCATGTCCCCTGCATTCAAAGGCAGATTCTCAACCACTGGACCACCAGGGAAGTCCCTGGTTGTGATACTTCAGAAAAAAGAAGCTAAATAGTTTTTACTTTTTTGGAGAACTTTCAAAGTATGCAAGCTTTATTTTTTACCTTCTTGTAAATTTGGGAAGTAAGCTGGAAAATTATTTTTTCTTCATGCTAGCAGAGAAGAAACTGAGGCTGAGAACTTAAATGATGTGCACAAACTCCAGGATGCATTCATGGGCTGGGATCAGCATGAAAGGACTCCTAATTGAGGATACGGGTCTTTCCAGGGACTATATATATGCCTATGTAGCCAAAGACAGCTCCACATACTGGTTCTCTCTTCCATGTGCTAAACGCTTTATGACCAACTACCACTTAATCCACACAACAGTCCTAGGAGGCGGCAAGAAGGCAAGAAGAGCTGGTTCCCCCTTTCACAGATGTAGGCATGAGTGCTCAGAGAATTTAAGCAATTTCTTTTTTTTAATATAAATTTATGTATTTTAATCGGAGGCTAATTACTTTACAATATTGTATTGGTTTTGCCATACATCATCATGAATCTGCCACGGGTGTACACGTGTTCCCCATCCTGAAACCCCTCCCACCTCCCTCCCCGTACCATTCCTCTGGGTCACCCCAGTGCACCAGCCCCAAGCATCTTTTATCCTGCATCAAACCTGGACTGGCAATTCATTTCATATATGATATTATAAGCAATTTCTTACTGCCAGAATTTTCTCACTCTAAGTCTCTAACTCCTAACTGTTTCTTCCGATCTTAGAAGGCCATTTAGAGCCTCCCCCAGCCCCTTTTAAGTGAAGTCGCTCAGTCGTGTCCGACTCTTTGCAACCCGGTGGACTGTAGCCTACCAGGCTTCTCCATCCATGGGATTCTCCAGGCAAGAATACTGGAGTGGGTTACCATTTCCTTCTCCAGGGGATCTTCCCGACCCAGGGATCAAACCCAGGTCTCCCGCATTGGAGACAGACGCTTTAACCTCTGAGCCACCAGGGAAGATGTACCTAAGTAGAGGGGGATGGGAATTACATAGGGGGCTGGAGTTCTGAGGCCTCCAGCTTTGATGGGGGGAGGATTCCTGGGAACTTTTCAAGTCTCCGGGGAACGGCAAGTTCCTATGGATGTGAAGATCTGCTGCATGTGCGCTCAGCTGCTCAGCCACGTCCAACTCTTTGCGACCCCAAGGACTATAACCCACCAGGCTCCTCTGCCCATGGGAATCTCCAGGCAAGAATAGTAAGGTGGGTTGTCATGTCCTCCTTCAGGAGATCTCGACCCAGGTATGGAAACTGTGTCTCATGTCTCCTGCATTAGCAGGCAGGTTCTTTACCATCTGAGCCACCAGGGAAGCCCGAAGATCTGAGCTGAATGGGGAAAAAATGCAACTTCAGCTTTTTGAAGCCACATACCATTTTAGTGATTTATTATCCTATAAAGGCTAAGAGGCCAAAAACAAAACAGAGGAACAAGTGGCTTCCTATAGAGAAAAGGGACTAGTCCCTGCCACGTTGCTTGTTTACACAGGACAGGACAGCAGATGGAATTCCTCTCCTAAATGCCTCAGGCAAAGGTCCCAGAGCTTCTGAATTCCAATCCTGTGCTGTCACAAGACAGGGAATCTCGTAAAATCAAGAAAGGACTTCAGTGTCTTCTGCTTTACAACCCTCTCCCCACCTCCAGAAGCCTGTTGACTAGGAAAGAAAGGTCACAGACCTTCTAGCAAAACTACCCAGCAATTCACTGAAATACAGCTTCTCCCAGCCCATCTACTTTCAACCCTATAACACCCTGTATCCATTGTACGAGGTGCTGTTTATTTCACACATTCAAATATATACATATTGTATACAAATCATAACTGCTAATATTTGGTGACATTTACTCTGTCCCCAAGCACTGTTCCAAGAAACTTACATGTAAGAACTGATCTCATCCTCATACTACCTCTATGAGGTAGGTAATTTACAATGCTCTATAGATTTCCCAGGTGGAGCTAGCAGTAAGGAATCCACCTGTCAATTCAGGAGACATAAGAGACGTGGGTTCGATCCCCGGGTTGGGAAGAGCCCCTGGCAAAGGGAATGGCAACCCACTCTAGTATCCTTGCCTGGAAAATCCCATGGACAGAGGAGCCTGGTGGGCTACAATCCATGGGGTTGTAAAGAGTCAGACAACACTTAGCATGCGCGCACACACACACACACATATTTACAGATTTGGAAAATGAGGCATAGAGAAGTAAAACATCTTGGCCAGAGATACACAGAGGTTTGAACCCAGGCAACCCAAATGCAATGGATTACTCTTACTTATTGTTAGAAACCATATCCAAGAAGATAGGAAAGCCTGCCTAATAGACATGTGAACCGTGCCTAGGGAGCACAGAGCAGGGCGGGTCCATCTGCTTGAGAGAGGCCAGTGGTGAGAATGTGGTCTTTCATTGAGGAAGCGGTCTGTGAACTGAGGGCTCATTTCAGCCTTGAAGATAAATGCTTTTCTGCCCATATGATTGATCAGTTCAGTTTAGTTGCTCACTCACGTCTGACTCTTTGTGACCCCGTGAGCTATAGCATGCCAGGCCTCCCTGTCCATCACCAACTCCCGGAGCCTACCCAAACTCATGTCCATCAAGTCGGTGATGCCATCCAGCCATCTCATCCTCTGTCGTCCCCTTCTCCTCCTGCCCCCAATCCCTCCCAGCATCAGGGTCTTTTCCAATGAGTCAACTCTTTGTATGAGGTGGCCAAAGTACTGGAGTTTCAGCTTTAGCATCATTCCTTTCAAAGAAATCCCAGGACTGATCTCCTTTAGGATGGACTGGTTGGATCTCCTTGCAGTCCAAGGGACTCTCAAGAGTCTTCTCCAACACAATTCAAAAGCATCAATTCTTTGGCACTCAGGTTTCTTCACAGTCCAACTCTCACATCCATACATGATAACCGGAAAAACCACAGCCTTGACTAGATGGACCTTTGTTGGCAAAGTAATATCTCTGCTTTTTAATATGCTATTTAGGTTGGTCATAACTTTCCTTCCAAGGAGTAAGCATCTTTTAATTTCATGGCTGCAATCACCATCTCCAGTGATTTTGGAGCCCCCCCAAAATAAAGCCTGACACTGTTTCCACTCTTTCCCCATATATTTCCCATGAAGTGATGGGACCAGATGCCATGATCTTCGTTTTCTGAATGTTGAGCTTTAAGCCAACTTTTTCACTCTCCTCTTTCACTTTCATTAAGAGGCTCTTTAGTTCCTCTTCACTTTCTGCCATAAGGATGGTGTCATCTGCATATCTGAGGTTATTGATATTTCTCCCAGAAATCTTGATTCCAGCTTGTGCTTCCTCCAGTCCAGCGTTTCTCATGATGTACTCTGCATATAAGTTAAATAAGCAGGGTGACAATATACAGCCTTGATGTACTCCTTTTCCTATTTGGAACCAGTCTGTTGTTCCATGTCCAGTTCTAATTGTTGCTTCCTGACCTGCATATAGGTTTCTCAAGAGGCAGGTCAGGTGGTCTGGTATTCCCATCTCTTTAAGAATTTTCCACAGTTTATAGTGATCCACACAGTCAAAGGCTTTGGCATAGTCAATAAAGCAGAAATAGATGTTTTTCTGGAACTCTCTTGCTTTTTCAATGATCCAGCGGATGTCTCACATGATCGGTAGCTGCTCCTTAGTCTCTTCACGGGAATGGAGTAACAATGAGCTTAGTGCTAGCAGCAGTAGGAGCAGGAGCAGCAATGCTACTAACAGTAACAATGCAATGCTTAATTTACCCAGTCTTTTGGCAGGGGTCCAAGCTTTGGGTCCATAAATCTCCTTGATCACTGAAACTTACCCTTTTAAGGGTAACTTGTGTGCTGGCTGCAGTTTGTCATGTCATTTAAGGCCCTCAACAATTCTCTGAGAAGGCTCTTTGCAGTCCCATTGTGCCTATAATCAAACTGAGGCTCAGAGGTGTTACTTGTACACATCAGTAGCCTGGTTAGGACGGAGCTGGGGGTTTTGTTGCCCTTTATATAGTTACATTAAAAAGTTATTTATTATTTATTCATTTATTTTATGGCCACACTGGGTCTTTTTTTTTTTTTTGTATTCTTTGGCATTGCCTTTCTTTGGGATTGGAATGAAAACTGACCTTTTCCAGTCCTGTGGCCACTGCTGAGTTTTCCAAATTTGCTGGCATATTGAGTGCAGCACTTTCACAGCATCGTCTTTCAGGATTTGAAATAGCTCAACTGGAATTCCATCACCTCCACTAGCTTTGTTCATAGTGATGCTTTCTAAGGCCCACTTAACTTCACATTCCAAAATTAATATTAGATTTATGAACTAGAAACACAATTGTATTTCTAAATGAGAAAGGAACAGGGATACTATAGGATGAAGTATTTGAAAAGGGGAGAATTTTAATGTCTAAGGGAGAGTAGAGTTTCCTCGTGGGCAGGAGGAGAGGAAAAATGAGATGTGGGGGGAATGTGGGAGAACACAGCTGGTGTGGGGGGGAATGTGGGAGAACACAGGTGCCAAGCTGGAGAGAGGATGAACGTAGCATCCATAGCCAGCAGCAAAGAAGGACTCTTGGTATAAATAAATTGCTATTATTTATAAGCAGCCTGCTGGATGACAGAGAACTATGGAAACCTGAAGACTCAGGGCTCTGGGGCTCATCTCTGCCTCTGCCCACCGCACTGGTGTCTTCCCTGTGCAACAAAGACAGGTGCCAATGTCCAACCTGTGGTCCTAAAAATTAGACCACACAATGCCAAAGTCTGCACCTAAACCTTGTTATGACAGGAGTTGCTGTTAAGTGGTAAAACAGCATCTGTTTTCTATTCAATATCTCAATGTATTGTGGGTAACGGAGCTGCAACAGTGACATAAGCCTTCAGCAGGCAGCCGGCTGCTGCAAATGCAGTATTGACACCAGCGACTTGATGCCTGAAATAGGAGAGACAGGTTGGCTTTGCTTCAAGAGTTTCCTGACACGATGGGTTGTGTTCTCTTTAAAACACGGTTAAGGCATTGAGCCTAATGGAATGAATGTCTGTCCAACAATCTATACCAAACGAGAGTGGAAGGTGGTGGAAAGATCACAGAGTCTGGATAAGGATGAATTGGTTCAAATATTGGCTTCATTGCCCTCACAAAATGTGTTTTAGGCAAGTCACATAAGGCCCCTGGGTCCCAAAGGTAAGAATAAAACTTGTCCTTTTTACCCTATAAGTTTACTGTGAATGTCGTAACTTTCAAGGGCAGAAACTATATAAATGGCAAAGCACTGTACCAACCTTGATTTTACTCATTTTCCTATGGATAAATGAGACCTGAGTTTCCTTCATTAAATTCCTGTCCATGTGTATTCTTCTGTCTACTTTAAGATATATTACTTGCATATGTACTTGAGCTTATTCCTATTCCTCTATCATACCTTAAGATATATTACTTGTAAGTATATTTGAGCTTATTCCCTTTCTATAATTCCCAGATACACTTAGGTACCAATTCCTAGGGATTCTTTCCTTAAGACTAAAACTGAATTCGATAAGTATCTAAGAATCAGGAAATAATTGAAAAAACATATATTTTGACCTGCAGTAAATCTCAAGGGAAATTTGTTCAAGTCTATTTCACTCTGCACAAGTCTGCTCTATAAAATAAGGACACAGAATTCAATGGGATTTTCAGAAATATTTAACTCATAAATTGTTCCTACTGAGCATCGCTATTCTATAAACATTATCTGCATTTGAGCAATTGTCAGAGAATATTTAGGTCAATGGATAGTTTTGGTTTCTTTCTTTTTTACTATTCTTAATTTGACAAGTTTCTTCCTTAGCTCTCCCAGAAATAAATAGGAAGCTTTCTTTCTTTGAGTCTTAATTCCATGCTGCAGCCAATTTGACTCAACCACAGTTATACTAAAAGTCAAGCCCTAATTGTCCTAATCACAAACTTTCCCCAAAATAGCCTATAAAAAAAGTACTCCTCTGTTAATTCTTAGTCACCCGTTCATAGTTACTGTAGAGGGATATTGGCTTATCTCATTAACACACATTCAGGCAAACACAACATGGCCCCTTTTGGGCTTATCTGTCATTTCCTTGTGCTTGTTCTCTGCCAGCAGGAGGACCATGCGTAAATGCCAGCATATGTTCTGAGCATCTCTGTAGATCACAGCTGTATACAACACTATCTCCTCTTTACTGGGTCAGAACACAGTGGAACAAATACATCTTTAGCAGCTAAGTGTTTCCATTGGTACTGCCACATACTAAAGCGCACATATCTACAACACAGTGAAGCGACCATTTATAATTGAGTGAATAAAAGCAGCTGAAAACCAAAAGCTGGAGAATGAATTAAAACAGTACCATGGAGAAAAGCATGGTCACCCACTCCAGTATTCTTGCCTGAAGAATTCCATGGATAGAGTGTCCTGGCGGGCTACGATCCATGGGGTTGCAAAGAGTCAGACACAACTGAGCGACTAACACAGCAACAAATAAAAATAAAATGCAGACATCTAGCTTCTCAAATAGTTGATTTTGAAGTTCAAGAGCCCACTTAATGATTGTATCTATGTTTATATATAGCAGATGGCTGGGAACAAACACAGTGTCCATTTAATCTTAAAAGCATTTTGAAAATAGTAGGCAACTAATGGTTTTCTCCTAATCAAGGCATGTCCTCCATATGTCATCCAGAATCTGTTTGCTCACTACTGTTATTGTCTCAGTTCATGTTGAACTACTTTATTACATTTCTCTTTTCCTTTTATATGATTATGGTAATTTTACTTAATTTGCTTAATGTGGTGCCAGTGTCTTACGGGCTGAGGGACAATCAGAGTGGTCAAGCAGTCCTGAACATCTTAGAAAAAAGACCCTCTTTGACCCTAAGGGAAAGCAGGCTGAATGTAAGATTCTCCCCGCTACCCGCTCTGGCCCCGCAGCATGGCATGCAGGATCTTACTTCCCTGACCAGGGATTAACCCATGCCTCCATCATCAGAAGTGAGGAGTCTTAACCACTGGACCACCAGGGAATGCTAGGCCCTGAATGCTAGATCTCTGAAAATGCTCACAGCATTACAGGGCAGAAGCTTTTCACAGAGAGAAGAGTAGTGATATTAGTCTTCATTATCAGTCACCTTTAGCAATGATTCTATGAAAAACATTTCTATGGGGGTCAATCTATGAAACTTTAGGCTGTATCTAAGGAGAATTGCTCACAATTCTGGGAGAAAATTAACTGTAGCCACAATGCTTAGCCTTAATGAATTAGGATGAAAGTGAAAATGAAGTCGTTCAGTCGTGTCCAACTTGAACAATTAGCTAAAGATGACTGGCAGATAGAGCCACCATAACTAACCAATAGGGGACAGAAAAACCAAATCAGTCCAGAAACCATCAGAACTATTCATACCAAAAAGGCATTTCCATTCACCTTCACTGAACTATGGCCATGACTGTCAAGAGAGTTTGATTGCTTCATCTTCCAAGAGAAGAGTCATAAAAAGCATCTAGTGATAAGAAGGTACCCATGAACTCCAGTCCTTTTATAGCAACCGAAGTTGTCTCCATATTTAGAGAACTTAAAAGATATTTCCAGCACTGTCAAATTTGGATTTTGGGGGCCTGCATACACCCTTTAAAACTCAAATTTAGTTTTGAATTTTAGTTAGGACTCATTCCTATACTTAATCATAAATCTTTATTGGGCATCCAGTACAAGTCAGGCACAGCCTAGAATATATCAATGAACATCACAAAGAGTCTTAGTCAGGGAATCGCTAGACAAGTGAAAAACTGTTCCATAAATAGGAATAAGTAGAATTCATAAAGGCTAGCAGCGTTTTTCACATTCATTTAGTTGGTAAGAAGTCAAGCCAGGATTTGAATCCATAACGACACCCTACATTTCCTCCACTAAGCTAATATACTAGTAGAGTTGAGTCTACATTTCTAAACTAAGTACACACAAACTCACTGGCAATTTCTAGCACAGAATCTATGTCTTTTGTACCATACAAATATAACGTTTTTAAAAAAGTTTATTCCCAGAAAATGCTCATGTAACATCATGGCAAAATAATAATTTTGCTTCAATAAAAATGGATAGGACTGGGACATCCATGGAGGTCCAGTGGTTAAGAATCCACACTTCCACTGAAGGGGCCACAGCTTCCATCTATGGTTGGGGAACTAAAATCCCACATACCTGCATGGTGCAGGTATAAAGTAAATAAATAAAATTTAAAACTAAAATAAAATTCAGTTTTAAAAATTAAGAATAAATAAAAATAGGGTGATATCAATAGTGATAAATGTTCTGAAGACAGTTAAAGCAATGTGGAGAAACAAAAAGAACGGCTTGAGAATTTAGAGACAGTGATCAAAGATGACAATATCCAAAAAGTACAAGATATTCCTACTCAGCAAGGAATTATCCCACCTAAAATACTAACCTTTCCCTAGTTGAGAATCATGGATCTGTAATGTCAGAAATGGCTTGTAGCAGACCTCGACCTAAATTCAGGTTTTTGGACTTCCCAAAACACCAGAACAAAGAGAAATGTCAAAAGCAATTACTTTGGGACTAACCTGAGAAGCTGAGGTGGATTTATCACTTGTGCAAATGTTAATTACCAAGTCCATGGACACTTAGCTGAAACGTGAGAAACTAGGTTGGTTCCGTGTGCTTAGAAATAACTGTGCTCCTTAGTGTGCTCCCTAGCTCTGCTGTGTGTGTGCATGTTTCTGTGTATATGTGTGCACATGTGTTTGTGCACGTGAGAGGGAGCAAAAGAGAAAGAGAGTAACAGATTGAAGGAGAAAGACATGAAATATGAGAGAGCATTTTTTAACTTTCCCTTATTTATTCTCCACTCCTATTATACCCAGTTCTGTCAAGAAGAGTGAAATGACAGGAATTGGTCCCCATGAACCTCTGAAATGTACTGAGGGTATTACTCTGCTAAATAAATTAGGTATTTTTGTAGACCTCACTGATGATCACCACTATTTATTTCCCTCTTCCTACTGGGCATAGAGAAAACTATCAGTTCAGTTCAGTTCAGTCACTCAGTCTCATCAGACTCTTTGAGACCCCATGGACTGCAGCATGCCAGGTCTTCCTGTCCATCACCATCTCCTGGAGCTTACCCAAAATCATGTCCATTGAGTCAGTGATGCCATCCAACCATCTCATCCTCTGTCATCCCCTTTTCCTCCTGCCTTCAATCTTTCGCAGCATCAAGGTCTTTTCAAATGAGTCAGTTCTCTGCATCAGGTGGCCAAAGTATTGGAGTTTCAGCTTCAACATCAGTCCTTCCAATGAACACTCAGGACTGATCTCCTTTAGATGGACTGGTTGAATCTCCTTGCAGTCTAAGGGATTCTCAATAGTCTCCTCCAACACCTCAGTGCAAAAGCATCAATTCTTCAGTGCTCAACTTTCTTTATAGCCCAGCTCTCACATCCATACATGACTACTGGAAAAACCATACACTTGCCTAGATGGACCTTTGTTGGCAAAGTAATGTCTCTGCTTTTTAATATGCTGTCTAGGTTGGTCATAACTTTCCTTCCAAGGAGTAAGACTCCTGGAGCTTACCCAAAATCATGTCCATTGAGTCAGTGATGCCATCCAACCATCTCATCCTCTGTCATCCCCTTTTCCTCCTGCCTTCAATCTTTCGCAGCATCAAGGTCTTTTCAAATGAGTCAGTTCTCTGCATCAGGTGGCCAAAGTATTGGAGTTTCAGCTTCAACATCAGTCCTTCCAATGAACACTCAGGACTGATCTCCTTTAGATGGACTGGTTGAATCTCCTTGCAGTCTAAGGGATTCTCAATAGTCTCCTCCAACACCTCAGTGCAAAAGCATCAATTCTTCAGTGCTCAACTTTCTTTATAGCCCAGCTCTCACATCCATACATGACTACTGGAAAAACCATACACTTGCCTAGATGGACCTTTGTTGGCAAAGTAATGTCTCTGCTTTTTAATATGCTGTCTAGGTTGGTCATAACTTTCCTTCCAAGGAGTAAGTGTCTTTTAATTTCATGGTCGTAGTCACCATCTGCAGTGATTTTGGAGCCCCAAAAAATAAAGTCTGACACTGTTTCCACTGTTTCCCCATCTATTTCCCATGAAGTGATGGGACCAGAGGCCATGATCTTAGTTTTCTGAATGTTGAGCTCTAAGCCAACTTTTCCACACTCTTCTCTTTCACTTTCATCAAGAGGCTCTTTAGTTCTTCTTTGCTTTCTGCCATAAGGGTGGTGTCATCTGCATATCTGAGGTTATTGATATTTCTTCTGGCAATCTTTATTCCAGCTTGTGCTTCTTCCAGCCCAGCATTTCTCATGATGTACTCTGCATAGAAGTTAAATAAGCAGGATGACAATATACAGCCTTGACATACTCCTTTTCCTATTTGGAACCAGTCTGTTGTTCCATATCCAGCTCTAACTGTTGCTTCCTGACTTGCATACAGATTTCTCAAGAGGCAGGTCAAGTGGTCTGGTATTCCCATCTGTTTAAAAACTTTTCACAGTTTGTTGTGATCCACACAGTCAAAGGCTTTGACATAGACAATAAAGCAGAAACAGATGTTTTTTGGAACTCTCTTGCTTTTTCAATGATCCAGCAGATGTTGGCAGTTTGATCTCCGGTTCTTCTGCTTTTTCTAAAATCAGCTTGAACATCTGGAAGTTCACAGTTCATGTATTGCTGAAGCCTGACTTGGAGAATTTTGAGCATTACTTTACTAGAGTGTGAGATGAGTACAATTGTGTGGTAGTTTGAGCATTCTTTGGCATTGCCTTTCTTTGGGATTGGAAGGAAAACTGACTATACTTTATTCTTTTTAATTAAGCTGATGCATATACAAAACTCAGCATTTAAGTAGTCATTCTTTCTGTTATGTCAGAATAATTGTTCTGCTTTCTTTTATTATGAAGTAAGTTAGTATACTAACCATGAACAGAGAAATGCCTATAATTTAGTCTCAGACTGTATATCATACCACTTATGACTCAACTTGTGTTGTTGGAAGAGGGTGTTTGCTATGACCAGTGCATTTTCTTGGCAAAACTCTATTAGTCTCTGCCCTGCTTCATTCCGCATTCCAAGGCCAAATTTGCCTGTGACTCCAGGTGTTTCTTGGCTTCCTACTTTAGCATTCCAGTCCCCTATAATGAAAAGGACATCTTTTTTGGGTGTTAGTTCTAAAAGATCGTGTAGGTCTTCATAAAACCATTCAACTTCAGCTTCTTCAGCATTACTGGTAGGGGCATAGACTTGGATAACTGTGATATTGAATGGTTTTCCTTGGAGACGAACAGAGATCATTCTGTCATTTTTGAGATTGCATCCAAGTACTGCATTTCAGACTCTTTTGTTGACCATGATGGCTACTCCATTTCTTCTGAGGGATTCCTGCCCGCAGTAGTAGATATAATGGTCATCTGAGTTAAATTCACCCATTCCAGTCCATTTTAGTTCGCTGATTCCTAGAATGTCGACGTTCACCCTTGTCATCTCTTGTTTGACCACTTCCAATTTGCCTTGATTCATGGACCTGACATTCCAGGTTCCTATGCAGTATTGCTCTTTACAGCATCGGATCTTGCTTCTCTCACCAGTCACATGCACAACTGGGTATTGTTTTCGCTTTGGCTCCATCCCTTCATTCTTTCTGGACTTATTGCTCCACTGATCTCCAGTAGCATATTGGGCACCTAATGACCTGGGGAGTTCCTCTTTTGATATCCTATCATTTTGCCTGTTCATACTGTTCATGGGGTTCTCAAGGCAAGAATACTGAAGTGGCTTGCCATTCAGGGGTCAGGAACGGCCCCTCGTCCAAGGTAAGGAGCAGCGGCTGTGCTTTGCTGAAGCAGCCGTGAAGAGATACCCCACACCCAAGGTAAGAGAAACCCAAGTAAGATGATAGGTGGTGAAAGAGGGCATCAGAGGGCAGACATACTGAAACCATACTCACAGAAAACTAGTCAATCCAATCACACTAGGACCACAGCCTTGTCTAACTCAATGAAACCAAGCCATGCCTGCAGGGCAACCCAAGACAGGCGGGTCATGGTGGAGAGGGCTGACAGAACGTGGTCCACTGGAGAAGGAAATGGCAAGCCACTTCAGTATTCTTGCCTTGAGAACCCCATGAACAGTATGATGAATTCTGTGAAGAACCCTAATTTTACTATAATACTCCCTGCCCTTTGCCCTACCCATGAGCTAGCACTATGGTTGACATACAACCTGTGCTTATCAAATTTATAAAGGGAGGAGGAAAGGAAAGAGACAAAAAGGAAGGGAGAGGGAAATCCTGACTGACATTTAGCAGGTTGCAAAGTTACTGTCCTCTCTGTATCCTCATCTCTAAGATAAAAATGATAACATCATTTTCCAGGGCTGTTGTGAGAATTAAATAATATAATCAAGGAGATGCTGTTTTATAAAATGTAAAGAGAATTGCATTGTAATAGAAGGCAGACTGCAGAAAGCATTATAGCAATGAAACTTGAAAATACAGAGCTAAAAATGAATGAAGGAAAGGTGATTCATTTCTTCCAGACAGGACAGAGAATGGATCAACAAAGACTGAATAGACAAGATGATTTATGGCCCAGGAATGAGTAGGTTTAATAAGTAGAGATAGAACACCTACTGTCTATATTTACTGTATAGAGAATGTCAGGATGAGTGTATGCAAGTGAAAATGAGTTGAGTCCTCTCCAGAATGTCACTCAGTAAGAAGAGGGATTGCTATCTGTTTTGTTCATAGCTGTATTCCCAGGGTCTATAACAATGCCTGGTAGATGACTGGTGCTTGCTCAAATAATGAATGAACAAATAAGTGAAATAATGCATGGAGGAAATAGGGAATATCAGAAGAAATGTATGAGTAAAATCATGGACAAATTATCTGATTACCTTAGAAAATGTTGTTGATGTGGGGAGCCTGGGTTTGGAGAGAGGAGGCTGGAGAGGAAGAGGGAGGGGAGGAAATAAGGGATCCAGGAAACATGATCACACATGAGCATCCGGGTGGTCTGGTGGACCCCAGGTGTCATTTGCATGGCTGATTTGTGGGATTTTGAAGTTTTCAAATTAAAGCCCCTACCTTGACATCTTTAGGTGAAACTGGGGGGGAAATATTCCCCATGAAAACATAGAAGTGATATGCCTAGAGTCAGGCCTAATAGTCAATCATCACAAAGTTTTCTGCACATCCTCTTTGGCAACATGTGACATACAATGACAATGAAGGGAAAAAATGTATTTGTGATTATAATAAAGATAAAAACTACGGATTTCATCAAGAGCATCTGAATTCAAAACACCAATGAATGTAAATCATGTTATTTGCATAGAAATGTGGCATCGATACAAATATTGGTTAAAATTCAGGAGCCGATGAATAATGAATAAAATGCCACTTTTAAAATTATAAAATAGAAATGTAATTACTCTTATCATTTGGAAAAAATCACTCTTCGAAGCACTTAATAAAAGGAGGGGAACAGAAAGTAAACTACATGCTAAAGACTTCCAGCCAGTATATCACGTTACTATTTTTTTTTTTTTCAGTTAAAAAATGACTACCTAATCAGTAGCTAGGATAATGATCTGTAATCTTACGAGTGTGAGATTGATGATAAATACCAAGTACTGATTTTTTAATAACACAAAAAACAGATAAACGACACATTTTCAGGTAGGAGTCATCCAGGTTTCCTTACTGGGAAATCTTTACTGTTCAGCTATTATAATATAATTCAAATAATATCTTTCTTAAAGTGTCATTTTAATGCAAATAATCCAACAGCAGACTTTTAAACTTTTGACTCCAAAGCTTATTTTTATCTAAGACTCACATAGTAGAAGTGTTTGAAATAATTGAGTTCTTCTCTAATTACATAAAGACTAATTTAGCACCTCATTTATTTGGAGAGCCTCTGGCATAGCAAATCCATTTAAAATGACTCACAAGAGCAGGTAATTAAAAATTAAGGTTGAAATCAAGATGAAAAAGGCAAGATTGAAGGTGGTTTCAAAGGCTCTGATTAGTTGAAGAGGATAGTGAAATGAGAGAAAGCCTTTCAAAGCGTTAGGGGTGGAGTGATGGAATACAGTTTCCTGAGGCACCAATGCCTTTTTGGACTTTCCACTGTATGTTCAGTTGCAAAGCCAACATGTAACTAGGAGACAAGACCTGATTGAGTGTAGATGAGTGTTGGGGATTCCTAGCTAAAGGGTACTTTCCCCATGTATCCTGTCCTACAAGGAAATGCCTATGGCTAGTAAGGGAAGGACTTAGAACCAAGATGAGCAAGGCCATTATATGTAGATGCATCTAGGCTACAGCAAGCCCTTTTGTTCAGTAAGCCTGGAAAGTTGCTGGATAAAAAACACATACACGCACAAATTGGTTCACAGTGCTTTTCAGGTCTATTAAATCCTTCTACATCTCTGTATAATCATTCTATTAATTTTTTACTGTTTCATACTGAAACTCTAACTAAAAATCTAAATTTATCTACTTTTTAAAAATTGTAATATATAGTGGAAATATATTCCGTATATTTTGTACTGTAACTTTATTCTGTATTTTCCAATTCTCCTATAAATGTATTATCATATTTTCATAATTTAAAGAGTAAAAAATAAAGAGGGGAAAAAATGTATACACAGACACACAAAACAATCTTTGATAATGACCAAAGATCATTTACAATTTGTAAATGAGAGTGATCAAGCCATTTACATTTTGTAAATGGCTTTTTTACAAATGTAATCTCACTTCATCCTCACACTAACCCAAGAGAGAATATGTGCTTTTACTAGTTCCATTTTACAAATAGAGAGACTGAGGTCCTGAAAGGTTAAGTAACAAACCTAAGGTGTCACTCCCTACTTTGACATTCACTACAATCGTAATTTTAAAAGGAATACCCTAGGAATTAGGTCTTCTTAATGAAATCACATCACATACAAATTATTAAATTTTTCATATATAACTATAAGGCTAAGATGGATCCGGAGGCTGGACCTCTAGCCACCGCCTGCCTGTGCTCATCTCCCCACAGCCATCCCAAATCAAGATGATCAGGAGAAAGGGCTGCCAGGTAGAGAACCAGGGACACACTTACTGTTGTCCTCAGCAACACGACATCTGCCTCTTGCAAGGAACACGGGATGCAATTTGCCCACACGTGCCAAGCGGGTTTCCAGTAAAACACCAAGGGAAGGATCCCAAAGGAGAAGATGGATCCAGCAAGGCAGAGGGTTTTCCGGCAACTCTGAGTCCGGTAGCCAAATATCTCCTGGGGCAAAACCAAAATGAATCCAAATATTAGTTAAACACAATAAACAACAAATGAACAAATTGGAATTTTCCTGACGAAACTGGTGGGGGGACATGCAGAGTGTGAAGGAACTGAAGAGGTTGAGGGGAGAACAGAAGAACGAAGTGAGGGGTTGAGAAAGTGGAGAAAGATCCCTGACAAAAATTTTTCGTAAGCTGTGATTTCAGACTTCCAAGAAGTTGTATTCCAACTGGGGAAATTCGATTTCTACAATTTGAGCATCTGGCTACCCTGAGCCAAACACTATACTACATGATACATCACCTTGTTTAAGTCTCCCAAGCATCCTCTGAATAGAATAATATGACCCTTACTTCATAAATGATGAGGCTGAGCTCAGAAAGGCTGAATGTAATGATTTGTCCAAGGTCACGGAGCTGGCAAGTTCTGCTGTCAAAATTCAAACCGAGGTTCATCTGCCTTCAAGTCTTGAACTTGATCCACAACCTTCACAGATGTGACCATGAGCCATGTGGGAGACAGCAACAGTGAATGATTTCCCTAGCTGAGACCAGCAGCTTTGTAGGAAGAGCAGGGATGGAGTCGGGGGCAGCTGGAACCAGGCCTTGAGTTAGGAGCCAGGATTTGGTGAAACTGTTTGACAATGAGGAGAAGGCAATGGCACCCCACTCCAGTACTCTTGCCTGGAAAATGCTATGGACAGAGGAGCCTGGCAGGCTGCAGTCCATGGGGTCGCAAAGAGTCAGACACAACTGGGCGACTTCCCTTTCACTTTTCACTTTCATGCATTGAAGAAGGAAATGGCAACGAACAACTAAATCTCAGCTTGCCTTTGGGGATTTAGGGTAAAGACAGTTAGGCCTTTCCACCCTCCTCTCTTGTTTAATAGCAAAAAGAATTTTATATTAAGGGGGGGGGAAACCATAGAGACTATTTGATTTATTTCAACTCCTGCTTATTGAGCAGCTGCTATGTGCCATGAGGGGCATAGAAGATCATGGAGACTGCAAAGATTAACAAGGTAAGAGTCTGACCTGTAATAAATTTATAATCTGGACAAACTTTTCCCTTCCAAGGAAAGCCTGGGATAGAACAGAAAACCTCCCCTGAAGTTTATGGTCTCTATGCCACAGCTTGCCCACAAAGCCATAGGTATGTTGCACATTAAGTATAATAACTAAGGTTGAGAAGGAGCATGTCTGATTTAAAAGCACATTCTCTGGATCAAGATACTTTGGGTTCAAAGCCTAGTCTTTGGTTTACTGGGTGTGAACAAGTAAGTTAACCTTTTAATTTCTTGCCTTGTCATCCATAAAATGAGGGTGGTGACGGCACCCACTTCCCAGGGTTGCTGTGAAGTTTAAATGAGTTACTATATAAAAGTGCTAACATGACTAATTACTGCTGCTGCTGCTACATTAGCATTTCCTGGAATATAGACCCAAAATTCGATTGGAAATTTGACATAGCTTACAGGCATTTAGATCTAAGAATTCTTGGTATCAACTGTTCTACTTTTGTTAGAATTGCCTGGTAGGAAAAAAAAAGGGATCTGGAAAATGCAACTTTAAATCCTCCAACTTTCCTGTCTCAACTTGATAAAGATGTATTAGCAGGAAAATTCCTGTGATCCTTGGCTGAAAGCTGCTTGCAGGTGTAATTAACTGGGTTCCTTTCTCTTATTAGCAGTGCACACAGGTGCTGATAGCTTCCTTAGGTAGTGTTCACATCTGGAATGCCTTTGATAAAATGTTCACCTCACTGCAGAAATACAAGCTCTTGACTGACTTTGCAAAGTAGAATGTCTATCCTGACATAAATACTCTTCTGTCCCACACTCCAGTTGTCGCTCCCCAGATGCCAAATCTGAAATGTTTCTGTACCCTCACCACACTGGAAGCAATGCTTTGCTGGCTTCATACCAAGCAGGGTACCAATTCTAAATTCCAGACCTGTCCTGAGTCCATCCCACCATCTTTTCCGTGTGCTTTTATTACATTCCTACGTGGTGGAACAGATCAACTCTACTCACCCTTCCCACCCAACCATTTTTTCACCTTTTTAAAAATATTACATTTACATGCTTCCTTATCTTGCCATTCAACCAAGCCCCTGGTTAATTATGCTGAAGCTATGCCAGTTCTGTCCCTAATACAAGCACAAATCTCCTTATCACTGTGCATTCTTTTACAGGCTATTCAGGGAAAGCTTTCTGTAGTTTCCCAAGTATCTTCATGTTCATTATCAAAGTAACACAAGAATGGTGACCTTCAATTTCCAGCTAAGAAAACTAGAGTTTAAAATGAGTATAGTAATAGTTTTTATTAGCAACTAATGATTTGGGGCTTCCCTGGTGGCTCAGAGGTTAAAGTGTCTGCCTCCAATGCGGGAGACCCGGGTTCGATCCTTGGGTCGGAAAGATCCTCTGGAGAAGGAAATGGTAACCCACTCCAGTATTCTTGCCTGGAGAATCCCATGGACGAAGAAGCCTGGTAGGTTATAGTCCATGAGGTTGCAAAGAGTTGGACACAACTAAGCGACTTCACTTTCAAACTTTCAATGATTTGGAAACAATGATGGTAGCTAACATTGATGGAGCACTGAAAAACCTTTCACCATGCACTTTACACACACTTTGATCTCACTGAAAAAGATCTAAATAAATTTTCCAATGCACAATATTCATAAGTAACTCAGAACTGAGCCTCAAGTCCAGATGTAGGCAGCACACTGAAGGTAATGTGAGCTGACCATTTCTACTCTAAGGTCTTTCTTCATTTTGCTTTTAAGTTCAATTTAAGAAAAAAATTTTAAGTGTGCAACAAATTGCAGCATTGCAGGGACTATTCATATATACTGGGTTTAAAATGGTAAAAATGTGTTCAGTGAGGTTTCTTATCAACCCATAGCAATTTCCTTCCTGCATTACAGCGTGTGTTCCATGTCTCTGAAAATGCTTGAGGGAACGATTCCTACTACCTTGTACTCCACCCACACTTTGTCCCACAAAATAAGAGTCCATCAGGTCAAAAAAAAAAAAAAAATGTTGGGCAAGTGTCCCCAAAATACTACCCTCTTGGCAATCTTCTTGCATTACAGAATAGCAAGCTGTCCCTTTCTTTATCCCCCTCCAACCCACAGATTCTCCTCCTCCGTCCCAGGGCATCCACATCCTTTTACCCCTAAGGACCAAAAGTCAGACTTCTAGGTGTATAGGCCTTCTCCCTTCTCCCCTGTACTCAAGAAGTCAAACTGTGTTCCCTGAAAGTGAAGAGTGTGAGTTCCTCAGTTGTGTCTGACTCTTTACAACTCTATCAACTGTAGCCCACCAGACTCCTTTGCCCAGAATTCTCCAGGCAAGAAGACTGGAGTGGGTTGCCATTCCCTTCTCCAGGAGATCTTCCTGACCCAGGGATCGAACTGAGTCTCCTGCATTGCAGGCAGATTACTGTCTGAGCCACCAAGGAAGCCCCAAGCAATGATCTAAGTCACCTTGGCCAACAGAACTCCGTAAGAGTCTACAGATCTTCTCCTCAGAGATACACATACATAAATTTCCCCATAGAGATTCAGGGGGTCCCAGAGTCTAGAAAAGACCCTGCTCTAGAGGGCTAAGTCTAAATCAAGGCTGATCTTAAAGAATTTACACTCTGTATGTGAACTTGGGACCTGATACTAGGCACGCACTTAGTGAAAGGAAAAGTGTGAGGACAGGATCTCATGGAAATTCAGGGGAGGATGAGAGGGCAGCCACCAAAGCAGAGCACAGGCCGACTCCAAGAAGCTCCGTGAGGTGATCTGATCACCCGGGGCCACTGAGTCCCGAGAACGGCTGTCAGCCTTCTCGACCCAGAGACTGACAGAACACTTCCCAGAGAAGTCTCCAGTTAAACAGACCCCAGAGACAGGGGTGTCATGAGAGAGAGAGATGTATGTACCTGTCACATGGACCAGATAAATCCATGTGTGGGTGTTAAGAGTTTGCTCTCTTTCCCATGGCACCATCTCCACAACTGTGATTATCCTGCCAGTGGAGCCATATGCAAACATAGCGCTTAAACTGGGCTCTGGAATCTTCTCTCACCCTGACTAACATGCTTCCTTTAAATATATTTGATCAATTACAGGCAGATCCTGTTGGCCTGGGAGCCATTTATTCTCCTTAAGACAATTTTGCTTTTCTCTTCAAGCTTCATTAAATATTGGAAAGTTAAAGTGATTCATTTTTTAAAAGCACTTCCCTAAAGATAATCTCTTGTCCCTAATTTTCAAAAGCTTCACGTGAAGAGAATGTTTTGCTACGTTTCCAAGCAGTACAATAAGTTGTACTAAAACAACACGGTTTAACTCCCTGGTGATCTTAACCACACGTTCTATTCAAATTTCTGCCTGGGTTGTTTCCTAATTGCCATTCTTTAGTGCTAAAGAATGATTTCCTAAGTGTCCCCTAAATTAATTTAACTTCTCCATTCAGGTGAGAAATTCTCAACCTGAATGACCTAATCTTAAACCAGAGCCTCAAAAAGAATGGCCTGCAGAAAGGTTTCTTGTTGGCCTGTAAGTATTTCTTAAAACTTTTAATTGGTGCCCCAGTTATTTTCACACAGAAGTTCTACTTTTCCTTTAAAATTAAATGAGAAATTGTGACCATTCTGTACTCACATTCTTGCACTGGAAGAATCAACTGGGGACTAAAAAGATGACACAAATAAATTTATTTACAAAACAGAAACAGACTCACAGACACAGAGAACAAACTTATGGTTATCAAAGGGGAAAGGTGCAGAGGAACGATAAATGAGGAATTGGGGATTAACATATACACACCACTGTATATAAAACAGATAAACAACAAGGACCTACTGTGTAGCACAGGGAACTCTACTCACTATTTTGTAATAACTTATATGGGAAAAGAATCTGAAAAGTATATATGTATATATGTGTGTATATATGTATATATACATACACACACGCACACACACACACACGTATATATGAATCACTTTGCTGTAACCCTGAAACTAATACAACATTGCAAATCAACTATTACTTCAATAAAAATAATTTTTTAAAAAAGAACCAACTAGGGAGCACAAAGACTCGTACAAAATAGCCCGGGAACTAACCCAATACCCAGTGAGACAGAAGATGATACTCTGTGGTGCGTTCACACTATAGGACCATTTGGCTCTCACCTGGTGAGAGGTGCTATGGACATGACAGGTCCCATAGGACCTGATACAGCTCTTCAAATAAATCAGCTCCCAGCAATACCCAAGGGTAGCGATGACTTCAGTAAAACAATAGTAAATGAAAACAGCCAGTGCAAAGGCTTACATCAGCATGGTAATCTTTTTATAAAGTTAACCACAACTAAAATTTTAAGGTTACTTTTAGGATCCACTTAGAGAAAAGAAAACTACACAGAGAGGAAGATCAGGGAGTAATGACCACATGGTACAGGACAATGGGTTGCTTCTATTGGGGTGAGATAGGGAAAGAGGGACCACTCTGTCACATGTAGGTTATTGTCAAAATTCTAGATTTTATTTGAGTGGTGGGGTCATCAGATTATTATAAGGAATTAATTAAATGACTAAATTAATGCTAGACAGAATGGGCAGAGGACGAGTATGTCACGAACCAAAGATTATGGACCACTAATTGTGAGACCTGAAGTCCTAAGGAAAAAAGGAAGGAAGAGTCAGCCAGAGTGAGTGGGAGATGCCCCCCTTGAAATCAGCAGGTGCTCCTCATGTCCCATGGTCTCTGCCGGGCTTTCCCTTTTCCCCATCACTGAGGGTCTATGCCAGCTTCTATTTTTCATTTCATCCGGGTCCTCCTCACTGGAAATACAGCCTCTCACTGTAGGTCAGTGGTTCTCAACAAGGGCTGACCTTGCCTCGCAGCAGACATTTGGCAATGTCTGGAGATATTTGGGGTCACTCTCACCTGGCTGAGAGGTGCCACAGACACCTGATGGGTAGAGGGCGGGAAGGCTGCTAAACATCCTACAGTGCAGAGGACAGCTACCCTCAAAACTCCACAGCAAAAAATTATGTGGCCTAAAGTAGCGAGGAGGTTGAGAAGCGTGCTTCAGGATTTGAGCTTCCTCCACCTAAGCAGGTCTCTAGGTCCTAGTGCCTCAGACGTCATCCGCAGCACCCAGAAGATAAGTAGAAATTTCGACATTGAAATCTATTGTCAAAAAGGACTTAATGCCAAATGACCACTAAATTCAGTGGTGGTCACGACAATTCATTCTGCAGATGAAGGAATAAGAGTTAAGAGAGAAAATCAAATGTCCCTATGGCCTGCACCCACATCCCTCTCAGACCTGAGCCACCCCCTCGCTGCCACTCTGCCCCAGCCACCAGGACGTTTCCCTTAAACTCAGGACCTCAGGACCTCAGAGTGCACTGAAGAACAAAATCCCAGTTTAAGGTAGTACAGGTCCGTGTATTGTGGCGTTCTAATCAACCCCCTTTTGTACGGACAGAGAATGCAACTTTGGGTGGGACTTTGGGATTCTAGGGCATGTCCTCTAAGCCACTGACCAAAAGAGAGCTTGCCAAACCCTTGAAAAGCACACTTGCATCTCTCCCCTTCCACAAAC
Organism: Cephalophus harveyi; assembly: GCA_006410635.1. Classification (NCBI taxonomy): domain Eukaryota; kingdom Metazoa; phylum Chordata; class Mammalia; order Artiodactyla; family Bovidae; genus Cephalophus; species Cephalophus harveyi. Next base: position 222,793 of record SJYT01050952.1, on the reverse strand, counting down.
AGCAGGCAGACCTCTTTGACAATCCTAAAGCTGGGGCCCTTGGGCAAAGTCAGGGACAGAGGACTCTGCCTAGCTGGACATTCCAGGTGGGCAGCAGTCTGGTTCTGGAAGGAGGAAGAACAAACGTGTTTGGAGCTTCAGTGTCCTTCAACCTAATCAGGGTTTCCTTTTCTCAGACCAGGAAGCTGCCAGCCTGGGCTGTGGAAACACCTCCTTGTCAGGCCAGTTAGCTGACAGAAAAGCAACTTGTTCCACCCATTAGTGACACCCTGCCCTGTAGATAATTGTCCTCCCAAACTTGGCTAAAGCTCATGAGACATATAGTTTGTATAAATAATAACTTGTCATTGTGTACCGGTCACCCTAAGTATCTATTTTTTCACACTCTGCTTTAATCCTCACAACCCTACAAAGAAGGTAATATCATCTGGAGGTGAGATTAAGAAAGGTAAGGTTCAAGGAGGTTAAAGAAAGTCCTCAGAGTTGCCCAGCTGGTAGGCAACAGGGAAAAGTCTTTCCACCAATAGGGTTACCTCTCATGAAGACACTCCCGCCCTTGCCCTCTGATAGTCTCATCTGGCGGGGGATAGTGCTTGAATCCTTGCCGATTATTCACATTTAAGCTAATGGATGCACCACCCAGACAGGTTCTTAGGTTCCTCTTAAACAGGTTTTCACAAGCTTCAAACAGCAGAGAGAAAGGAAATAGGACAGAGGGACACCACCCAGCAACCAGACAGTGGTTTCCACAATCAACATCGTTTTCTGGTCTGGTAATATTGGGCAAGATGCATTTTCTAGATTTCCATGTGATGCTGAAATGAAAACTTTCCTTGCTGGTGATGTCTGAGTAGTGTTAAGACTGGTAGGCCTCAGATAGATCAGTATGAGATACCATCCCATCTGGAAAGCCTCCTCAGTGCACAGAAGAGAGACTCAGACAGCAGAGTGGGGGAAATACCACAGGTAAAGACCAAACTCTTGAGTTCAAGACCTGTTTCTGCTACTTACTAATGTTAGCATCTGGAAGTCACTACACCACCTAAATAATAATAATAAGGCCTGCCTCACAAAACTGTTATTGACAAGGAAATAGGATAACAGTGGCAAACACACAATTTAAATAGAAGTTGTTGTTCTTACAAGGGCTGTTAGACTTAAGGTTAATTGATAAACCCTCAGAGATGCCCTAACGTGGCTGCCCACCCCCCATTATCACTCAGATCTCAGCTTCCCCAGCCACACAGTCTAAAGAAGCTATCCAATCATGCTCTTCCCATCATCCTTTTTAAATCTCTACAAGCCCCTATTTTTATCTGATTTTTTTTGTTTACTTTTTTCATGATAGGTTCCTAGAATGTAAGTTTCATAGGAGCAGAGCTTCTGTCTGTCTTGTTCATTGCTGAATCTCTGGTACACAGCAAAATACATCCTGGAACAAAATAGGCCTCTAATACTTTTTTGAGTGAACAAATGGCTCCGGTGACATTATTAAATATTACTAGACTGCTAAACAGAGATGCCAAGAATGACAGTTCCAGACTGTCAGCGTGTGGTGAATCTTAGCAAACATCCAGTCAAGTATTTTTCAAGAGGAGAAATCTGAGACCATAGGAGAATTCTCAAACAAGAGCACACGCAGAGAAAGCATAGGAAAAAAGCAATGATCTCCTTCCAAAGTCACAGTTCCACTCCTGATCAGTGGAGAATTTATCTTGACAATAGATTGTATCTTCAAGGATTCTTGTTGGCCTTTATCCCCAGATATGCTTGTTTGTCACTTACCATAGGATATTATAAACGAAAGATGGGGAAAGTACGCTATCTGAGCTCGGAGAGAAAGAAGGGTCAGAGATAATCCTGCATTTCTTTCACAATATGAAACACCCAGACCACTAATTAAGCAAATCCTACTTCCTTGGTAAGCCTGTTTCATTTTCAGACAACCTTACTAATGACTACATCATGTACCAGAAAGTGGGCTGAAACCCAGAAGCTGATATTCTAAACTCAAACATTTTCCTCTCAAGCTGAACAATTCCATTTCTATCTATTCAAACAATATAAAATCAGTATAAATATATTGATCTTCCATTACAGGTACATGCCTAAACAAGGTGGTCTATAGACAAAAATAATTTGGAAAATCATCATTCTGAAAATTACCAAGCTCTCTTGTTGAGATGGCCTGAAATCTTTTCCATAGAGAGCAGGTGGGTAGAAAGCATGCCTATAATCACTACCTACCATCTTTTTAGAATCAGCTCTTTCTTAACATTGCTGTGCTATCCAGCCTGCATATCTTCCACTGGTAAGAACCTTCTCTGCAGAAATGTATGCATGTGTGTACCAGAAGACATGAATATTAAAAAAATAAAAAATGAAAGCAATCCAAAAGTCCATCAACAATGAAACCGACATTTTTAAAGTATAGTCTTATAATGATCTGTTCGGATACAATGAAAATAAATAAACTCTAATTTTATGCAATAATATGGATATATTTCAAAAATAGAAAAAGCAAAACACAAAAGAGTATGATCAATGTGATTTAACTGTATAAGCTTCAAAAATATTGTAATGGAATAGTTAGAAAAAATATTTTAAAGGTAAGAAAAAGGGAATTACAGAAAGCAAAAGGTTATTTCTATATTGGGTGACAAAGATGGGTTATAGTTAAGGAGGGCCTCAGGAAACATCTGGAATGCTAGCAGTGTTCTGTCTTCTGACTTATGCAATGGCCACATGAGTTTTGATTTACTATTAAATTGGTTGTACACTTTTTTTTGCACATTTATTTGACAGCTTTTAAAATGATTGGTTTCTGCTTTTGCCTATGGAAGCTATGAAAGCTTGTTGGACATACAAATCCTTGGATCCAGAGTGATAACTCTTGAGAGTCATAGATTTGCAAACACCAATGCAGAGGGGAAAGCACTGGCTTGGAAATGGGGAATCCTGGGCTCTAGTCTGAACCTTGATTCTATTAAATAACTCCTTTCCCCAGTCTGGGCCTCAGTTTCATCTGTCACAGAGGTGATGGAATTATATGATCTCTCAAGTCCCTCTAAATTTTGATGTCTGTAGTACTTATAACAATAGGAACCTCACAAATATCACTTATATGATCAGCTTGCAGTCCCCTCATAGGTGCACATTATGGTTATAAATCCTTTCCATGGAAATACGTGCCTCTACTTCATAGCTGCCCATGTGGCCTTCATTCAAGCTTCAACATTCCTTTAAGGGAAAAATAGAGGGTGCTTCCTACGGTACCATTTATGCAAATTACTGCCAACATATTGTGCAGACCACTTGCCTGAGACCATCAGACAGCCCTCTGAAAAAGGGAGCATGCCACATGCAAGAAGCCCCATGCCTGGCCCCAAGGATGGGGGCTGGCACACCACCCCATTGTGACATTGTGTGACTTCCTGGCCACTGTGCCTTATTCATCAACTGAGCATCTTAATTCCCCAGTGTGACAAAACTACATTATTCATTCCCATAACTGGTATTCAGACTTGAGCACTTCCTTAGGGAAGGTTTCTCGCAGTTCTGTAAAATGGCACCATCATGCCATGAGGCATGATTCTGGTTTTGACTGACAGAAAAGAAGCTTCCTAATCTGCTGGAGAATTTCAAGCAATAATGGACCAAGTGGAAGTTGATGAAGCTAGGCTGGGTGACAGGGACATGAGGGACCACAATAAAAATGGAAAGCTTAGAAGAGTAGTGGAACAAAAGGGAGGCCCGAATTTCTAGTTTGTTGAAATATCCTGGGATGCCACACCCAACTAAAGGGTAATTCAGTACACTTAAGCTGGGCCAGATAGTTATGATATATTTGCAAGTATTTGTTTTATGCCTTTGCTATTACAGAAGCAGTATTTGTTCATTTAAAATCAGAAAAGAAAAATATAGTTTTAAATCCCCACAACTCAGAGTCACAGTTAACAACTTACTGCATATAGGTTTCTTTTATCAAAATGAAATTATACTATAAATACTCTTTTATAATCTGCTTTTTCAATCACGAGCCTCTATTTCCCCATGTCTGTGAGTTTTTAATCTCAACTAGAACGCAAATTATATTCAGATTATATTCAAATTATTTTCAGTGGCCCCACTAATGTCCACTACAACTGTTTTTTCCCCAAACTGGAGTGGCATTATCCTGTTTCTTAATCTTGATGATAATTAATAGATTTTTCACCTTATAGTTTAGCTTTCCTGGTGGTTAAGATGGTAAAGAATCTGCCTGCAATGCAGGAGACCCGGGTTTGATCCCTGGGTCAGGAAGATCCCCTGGAGAAGAAAATGGCAACCCACTCCAATATTCTTGCCTGGAGAATTCCAAGGATAAAGGAGCCTGGCAGGCTGCAGTCCATGGGGTCCCAAAGAGTCGGACACAACTGAGTGACTAACACACACACACATACACACACACACACTGCTTGTAACTATCCATTAAGCTGTATAAAAATATTGCTTGTGCTTTTATATAGGTACTATATAATATCTCACAATAAAAGAAAAGGGAAAATGTCACATACTCTTATATGTTCACCATTGTACTTTTGCTGGTTCATTTAATCTAGTTCTTACCCTATTTCACGATAATAACTTACGAAACAGACAGTGCTTCTGCAAGAGTTCAAATGCTAATAGCTACATTTCCACTGATATCAGATGTTACACAAAGACAACAGAAAAATGACCTAATCTTCAGCTGATATTATTTTAATAGATTTTTTTAAGAAAAATAACATCTATCCCACAAAGAAATGGTAAAAAACAGTTTTGTTTATAAAGAACTTACTCATTTCACAATATATACATATACCAAATCATCACATTACACAGCTTAAACTTACACAATGTTATATGCAGGTATGTATCAATAAAGCTGGGGAAAAAATTGTCTATGAGCAAGAAAGAAAAAAAGAACAGAATTTTTGTTTTGTTATTTTGCATTTTAACAAAAATAGAGGCATGATTTTATGTCATACTTAAATTAGCTTGACTATGTGAGTGTTAGCTGCTCAGTCGTGCCCGACTCTTTGCGACCCCATGGACTGCAGTCCACCAGGCTCCTCGGTCCATGGGATTTTTCAGGCAAGAATACTGGAGTGGTATGCCATTTCCTTCTCCAATTTGACTATAAACCAAGCGAAAAAAGACATTTCCTTAGCACAGTACTTCTAAAGCTTTTTTCTACAGTGAGACCCATTGAAAAATGATAATATTTTCACAGTGCAGATCAGATAAGTAGGTGAGGCTGCTTAAAGCTGGAAGGAATCAATATCTCAGCCTTCCCCTAAGAATGCCTATAATCTATCTCCAGCACCCCAGTGCCATCCATGACATATTACTGGGTAGCCTTGCCTTAACCTATATTCATAGTAGAACACCACCTTCTTTTCTCTTATTTCTCTCAGTCTAATCAGAGTCATAATAGGCAAAGTTGTATTTAAATGAGTATGTCCTACAACTACACATCATTCCTAGAAACACCCTCTTACCTATCAGTATGCCTTTATTCAAGCAGGGTTTTTCTTTGTTTTCACTTTGCAAATGCCACCCCTATCTTGTTGTTCCTTCTCCTAGGGAAAATAAAATCCTACCGATCTTCAAATGAATAGATTTTATTCAAATAAAACTTTCTCTATGAAGTCTCCTCAATCAGAATTCATCACAAATTTAAGATGAAATTTAAAACCCTCTTCTCTTTCTGAATTACCACCACCACCACACAACCAGTTACATGACTCAGAAATCTAGGGATTCCCTTGAATATTCTCCCCCTTCCTCCCTCAACATCTAACTAGTTCAAAGACCACGGACTGTGTTTCCTAGATTTTTCTCAAATTGGTCTCCTCTGCTGCATCCCTGATATATCTCTCTGCTTGGTTCAAACTCTATGCTCACTAGAATCACTACAAGAGCCCCATTTAGGTTCAACATGCACCTATAATGTTGTCCACACTGTACCTTCCCAAAGTAGACGTCTGCTTTCAATTTCTTAGTAGAGTAACAAACCATCCCAGTTTGTCAAGGACTGAGGGATTTTTCAGGATGTGGGCTTTCGGTGCTAGTGACCAGAAGGTCCAGCCAAACTACTATGGTTGGCCACCTTCTTAGACCCCTTCATTCCTTTTAGAATGGCAAGCAAAGCCATTCCTAACTTTCCCCACACCATCTTCTTAGCCTCATCTCTCTCTGTTCTTCCTGTCCCACTCCAGCAGATACATGGCACACCAACTTTGCCAAACTACTTTCAGTTCTCCAAATGGAATGTGCCCTATCTCTTTATACCTCAGTACCTTCATACATTGTGTCTCCTTGATTTAGAATGTTCTTCACCTTACCTGGGCTTACTGGTAAACTCCTTTTTGTCCATCTCAATGATTTTCATTGGCAATATTTCACTGAAATCGTCCAGGAGTTGGCTGTTGCTTTCTCTATGTTCCCATAGAATCTTGCTCTCATAACACTAGCCCACGAAATCCCTAGGCCCTATGACTTTTCTTGTAGCCCTAATACCAAGCACAAGGACATTGTACAGGAGGCAGTGATCAAAACCATCCCCAAGAAAAAGATATGCAAAAGGGCAAAATGGTTGTCTGACGAGGCCTTACAAATAGCTGAGAAAAGAAGAGAAGTGAAAAGCAAAGGAGAAAAGGAAAGTTATATCCACCTGAAGGCAGAGTTCCAGAGAATAGCAAGGAGAGATAAGGAAGCCTTCCTAAGTGAACAATGCAAAGGAATAGAGAAAAACAATAGAATGGGAAAGACTAGATACATCTTTATCTGTATCTAAAGACTAGATACATCATCTGTATCTGTATCTTCATCTGTATCTAAAGACTAGATATATCAAGAAAATTAGAGAAACCAAGGGAACATTTCATGCAAAGATGGGCACAATAAAGGACAGAAATGGTATAGACCTAACAAAAACAGAAGATATTAAGAAGAGGTGGCAAGAATACACAGAAGAACTGTACAAAAAAGATCTTAATGATCCAGATAATCATGATGGTATGATCACTCACCTAAGGCCAGACATTCTGGAATGAGAAGTCACGTGGGCCTTAGGAAGCATCACTACAAACAAAGCTAGTGGAGGTGATGGAAATCCAGTTGAGCTATTTCAAATTCTAAAAGATGATGCTGTGAAAGTGCTGCATTCAATATGCCAGCAAATTTGGAAAACTCAGCAGTGGCCACAGGACTGGAAAAGATCAGTTTTTATTCCAGTCACAAAGAAAGGCAATGCAAAAGAATGTTCAAACTACCATACAATTGCACTCATCTCACACACTAGCAAAGTAATGCTCAAAATTCTCCAAGCTAGGCTGTACGTGAACCAAGAACTTCCAGATGTTCAATCTGGATTTATAAAAAGCAAAGGAACCAGATACCAATTTGCCAACATCCACTGGATTATAGAAAAAGCAAGAGAATTCCAGACAAACATCTACTTCTGCCTCATTGATTATGCTAAAGCCTTTGACTGCATGGATCACAACAAACTGTGGAAAATTCTTAAAGAGATGGGAATACCAAACCACCTGACCCGCTTCCTGAGAAATCTGTATGCAAGATGAGATGCAACAGTGAGAATTGGATGTGGAAAAACAGACTGGTTCCAAATTGGGAAAGAAGTACATCAAGGCTGTGCTTATTTAACTTATATGCAGAGCACATCATGAGAAATGCTGGTCTGCATGAAGCACAACCTGGAATCAAGATTGCTGGGAGAAATATCAATAACCTCAGCTATGCAGATGACACCACCCTTATGGTAGAAAGTGAAGAAGAGCCTCTTGATGAAAATGAAAGAGGAGAGTGAAAAAGCTGGCTTAAAACTCAACATTCAGAAAACAAAGATCATGGCATCTGGTCCCATCACTTCATGGCAAATATATGGGGAAACAATAGAAACAGTGACAGATTTCATTTTTGGGGGTTCCAAAATCACCACAGATGGTGACTGCAGCCATGAAATTGAAAGACTCTTGCCTCTTGGAAGAAAAACTATGACAAACCTAGACAGCATATTAAAAAGCAAAGACATTACTTTGCCAACAAAGGTCCATCTAGTCAAAGCTATGGGTTTTCCAGTAGTCATGTATGGATGTGAGAGTCAGACTATAAAGAAAACTGAGCACCAAAGAATTGATGCTTTTGAATTGTGGTGTTGGAGAAGACTCTTGAGGGTCCCTTGGACTGCAAGGAGATCCAACCAGTCCATCCTAAAGGAGATCAGTCCTGGGTATTCATTGAAAGGACTGATGCTGAAGCTGAAGCTCCACCTGATGAGAAAAACTGACTCATTGAAAAAGACCCTTCTGCTGGGAAAGACTAAAGGCAGGAAGATGTCCCTTGGACTGCAAGGAGATCCAACCAGTCCATCCTAAAGGAGATCAGTCCTGGGTATTCATTGAAAGGACTGATGCTGAAGTTGAAGCTCCACCTGATGAGAAAAACTGACTCATTGAAAAAGACCCTTCTGCTGGGAAAGACTAAAGGCAGGAAGAGAAGGGGACAACAGAAGATGAGATGGTTGGATAGCATTACCAGCTCAATGGACATGAGTTTGAGCAAGCTCCAGGAGATGGTGAAGGACAGGGATGCCTGGCATGCTGCAGTCAATGGGGTCACAAAGAGTCAGTATGACTGAGCGACTGAGCAACAACAAAGCACAGAGACCCATACACAATAAGTGCTCAGTAAAGAAGGAAGGAATGAAGGAAGAAGGAAAGGAAGGAAGGAAGAAAAGGCATTTCCTTAGATCACTTTACCTTCTGTGTGTAACTAATATTTGGATTAGCTGAATAAAATGTTTGCCTCTTCCATTAAAACATTAGCTTGTTGAAGGCTTTATCTAGCTCTATAGCATGCACTTCCAGATGTCCGTGAACATCCAGATGTTAAAGCTGGTTTTAGAAAAGGCAGAGGAACCAGAGCTCAAATTGCCAACATCTGCTGGATCATGGAAAAAGCAAGAGAGTTCCAGAAAAATATCTATTACTGCTTTATTGACTATGCCAAAGCCTTTCACTGTTTGGACCACAATAAACTCTGGAAAATTCTGAAAGAGATAGGAACACCAGACCACCTGACCCATCTCTTGAGAAACCTGTATGCAGGTCAGGAAGCAATAGTTAGAACTGGACATGGAACAACAGACTGGTTCCAAACAGGGCAAGGAGTATCCCAAGACTGTATATTGTCACCCTGCTTATTTAACTTATATGCAGATTCAGTTCAGTTCAGTTCAGTCGCTCAGTCGTGTCCGGCTCTTTGTGACCCCATGAATTGCAGCATGGAACACCTCCCTGTCCATCACCAACTCCCAGAGTTCACTCAGACTCACGTCCATTGAGTCAGTGATGCCATCCAGCCATCTCATTCACTGCAGATGGTGATTGCAGCCATGAAATTAAAAGATGCTTACTCCTTGGAAGAAAAGTTATGATCAACCTAGACAGTGTATAAAAAGGAAAGACATTACTTTGCCAACAATGGTCCATGTAGTCAAGGCTATGGTTTTTCCAGTAGTCATGTATGGATGTGAGAGTTGGACTATAAATAAAGAAAGCTGAGCACAGAAGAACTGATGCTTTTGAATTGTGGTGTTGGAGAAGACTCTTGAGAGTCCCTTGGACTGCAAAGAGATCCAACCAGTCAATCTGAAAGGAAATCAATCCTGAATATTCATTGGAAGAACTGATGCTGAAGCTGAAGATCCAATACTTTGGCCATCTGATGCAAAGAACTGACTCATTTGAAAAAACCTTGATGCTGGGAAAGATTGAAGGCAAGAGGAGAAGGGGACGACAGAAGATGAGATGGTTGGATAGCATCACCGACTCAATGGACGTGAGTTTGAGTAAACTCCAGGAGTTGGTGATGGACAGGGAGGCCTGGCGTGCTGCAGTCCATGGGGTCTCAAAGAGTTGGACACAACTGAGCAACTGAACTGAATTGAACTGATAGCATGCACACTGCAGAGATTTATCACCGACTCAATGGACGTGAGTTTGAGTAAACTCCAGGAGTTGGTGATGGACAGGGAGGCCTGGCGTGCTGCAGTCCATGGGGTCTCAAAGAGTTGGACACAACTGAGCAACTGAACTGAATTGAACTGATAGCATGCACACTGCAGAGATTCATTACATTTATCAATTGATGTTGCTTATCTATTGTCTAAGTCTGAGAAAAGATGGGTGACATGAAGTTCTTTGAAAGTGGATTCTTTACCAGCTGAGCCACAGGGGAAGCCCAAGAATACTGGAATGGGTAGCTTATCCCTTCTCCAGCAGATCTTCCCGACCCAGGAATCGAACCACGGTCTGCTGCATTGCAGGCAGATTCTTTACCAACTGAGCTATGAGGTAAGCCCATTTAAAAAAATAAAGTCATAATATAATATTTTCTTTAAAAACAACTGACACTTTTACTTCCGGAAACATGGAGTAGACTTACTTTCCCCTATGTTACCCAATGAGTTCAACTAAAATCTTTTGAACATTATATAGAAAACAAACATAAGAAGACTGAGCGAGAAAAGGCAGACTGACTACAAAACCTGGGAACCAAGGAACCAGTGACACAGTAGTGAATTTTCTAGGTTTTCTCTTTGCCTCATCTATGGCATGGAGCAAAAGAGACTGACAGTGGGAGAAGACATAGAAACACAGACACACACACAGACACACACACACCGAAAGCCTTATCTCTCTATCTAAATGGCCAGGAAAGAATGCAAAGTCCACACATAAAAAACTGGCCCCACCCCACCTAGTCCAGCAAAAGCCAAGTTCGGAGTCTAGACGGTTCTTCTCCATGTGTAAAGAAGGAACCTTAACCCCCCAGCAGGAATGATGTCACAGAAGGCTAAATAACGGAGCCAAGACTTTCATTTCCAGCAAGTAGTAGCAAGCACCCTTTTCCCTGTGGTATCGGTGGAAACCATGTGGAGCCTGGACTACCACTCCCACCAATCAAGTAACAGGCTCAACCCACTCCCACCAATCAAGTAACAAGGCTCAACCCACTCCCACCAATCAAGTAACAAGGCTCAACCCACTCCCACCAATCAAGTAACAAGGCTCAACCCACTCCCACCAATCAAGTAACAAGGCTCAACCCACTCCCACCAATCAAGTAACAAGGCTCAACCCACTCCCACCAATCAAGTAACAAGGCTCAACCCACTCCCACCAATCAAGTAACAAGGCTCAACCCACTCCCACCAATCAAGTAACAAGGCTCAACCCACTCCCACCAATCAAGTAACAAGGCTCAACCCACTCCCACCAATCAAGTAACAAGGCTCAACCCACTCCCACCAATCAAGTAACAAGGCTCAACCCACTCCCACCAATCAAGTAACAAGGCTCAACCCACTCCCACCAATCAAGTAACAAGGCTCAACCCACTCCCACCAATCAAGTAACAAGGCTCAACCCACTCCCACCAATCAAGTAACAAGGCTCAACCCACTCCCACCAATCAAGTAACAAGGCTCAACCCACTCCCACCAATCAAGTAACAAGGCTCAACCCACTCCCACCAATCAAGTAACAAGGCTCAACCCACTCCCACCAATCAAGTAATAGGCTCAACCCACTCCCACCGATCAAGTTACAAGGCTCAACCCACTCCCACCATCAAATAACAAGGCTCAACCCACTCCCACCAATCAAGTAACAAGGCTCAACCCACTCCCACCGATCAAGTAAGAAGGCTCAGCTCCTCCTCCATGCTGGGGTGCAGTCAGATGAAGACTATGGAAAATCAAAGCTTTTTGCTATCACCTAGCAGTGGTAAGACTCCCTTCCATGGCATCAGTGGAGGCCACGAGGAGAAGGGCAATGAGGCACTTCTAATTCTCTAAGCCAGAGAGTTATCAGTGGAGCCTAGAGGTACTGAAACTGTCGCCCTCAACCAGCAATAATGAGAAGCATCCCCCTCTTCAAGTGTCAGTGGCGGTTGAGTAGGTTACCTGACTTTCCCACTAACTGGCAGTAATGAGCTAGTGCCCTTCTCTTCCTCTGCTGGAAGAGTTTGGCAACAGAAGCCGACTAAGATATAAGTTTTAAATAAGATCCAGAGTTTGTAACATAATACATACGGTTTTACTTTTTAAAAGTCATGCCAAAAAGAATAAGAACTCGAACTGAATGAATAAGCACAATCAATAGATGCCAAACCAAAATAACAGGGACGTTAAAATAATCTGATAAAGATTTTAAAGCCATCATAAAAATACTTTGAGGAGCAACTACAGTCAAATAGAAAACAAATGAAAAAAAAAGAATATCTCAGCAAGAAGTAGAATATCAAAGTAGAGCCAAATAGAAACTTTAGAACTGAATAACACAATGCCTGAAAAAAAAAAAAAAATTTTAAAGGATGGGCTCAATAGTAGAATGGAGGAACAAGAAATAATCTGTGAAATGAAAGATTAATAAAAGTGGCCCAAACTGGACTACAGAGAGAAAATGGTCTTATAAATGCTGAATAGAACCATAAGACCTGTGAAACTGTAACAAAAGATCTCATTATTCATATCATTAGAAGGATAATAGATAATTTGAATAACCCTAGAACTATAAAGAAAATTGAATTTATACTTTTTAAATATCTAAAATATCTAAGGCCAGGTGGTTTCCCTGAAAAATTTTACTAAACATTTTAAAGAACAATTAACATCAATTCTTCACAATTTCTTTCAGGAAATGAAAAAAAGATGAAACATTCCCTAATGCATTTTATGAAGCAAGTGTTATCCTGATAACAAAACTAGACAGACAGTTTTTTTAAAAAGAGAGGAAGGAAGGAAAAAGAAAGCAATCAAACTATAGACCAATACCCTTCAGAAATATAGAAGTTCTAAGTGAAATATTAACAAAGAAAAATCAGCAATATGCTAAAAGAATTATGCAATGTATAATTACAGGGTGTATTACAGGGATATAAGACTACTTCAACATTCATAAATCAATCAATGTAATCCATCATGTTAAGAGAGTAAAAAAAAAACAAACAAACCAGAATCAGATCAATCAATGCAGAAAATATATTTGATAAAAGTTCACACCCATTCATGATTAAAAACTCTCAGAGAAATAATGAAAGGGAATTTCCTCAATTTAACAAAAAGCATCTTAAAAACATATAGGTAGCAATATATTTAATGATGACAGCCAGTGTTTTCTCCATAAGATCAGGAACAAGACAAAGTGTCTATTCTTTCCACTCTTATTCAACACAGTACTAGAGTTGCAGTTCGACAAGAAAAAGAAATAAACAGTGTACAGAAACAAAAATCATTTTTACGTGTATATGGCAAGATTTTCTATATAGAAAATTCCAAGAAATCTACAAGAAAATAACCTCTTAGAATTGATAAATGAATTCACCACATTCACAAGATACAAGGTAAACATTCAAAAATCACCTGTATTTCTATATTCCAGTAATAAACACAAGAACACCAAAAATAAAAATATAAGACAACTTGCAATCATTCAAAAAAAATGAAATACTTAGGTGTGAATATAACAAGATATGTACAAGACTTGTATATTGAAAACTACAAAATGGTAATGAAATAAACCAAAGAAGATCTAAATAAATGGAAAGACGTCATGTTGATGGTTTGGAAAATTCAAAATAGTGAAAATTTTAATTCTCTACAAATTGATATACAGATTTAATACAATTTCTATCAAATTTTCAATAAGATTTTTTTGTAGATATAAATAAAATTATTCTAAGATTTGGAATATGGAAATGCAAATGAACTATGATAGCCAAAACAATTTTGAAAAATAAGAATTAAGTGGGATTTCAAAACTTATTATATAGTTACTTTAATCAAGACAGTGAATGTAGCATTGGCACATAGCTCAGTGAAACAGAAAAGAAATCAAGAAATAGGCCCATACAAATATGCCCAATTGACTGTTGACAAGTATGCAAAAGTGATTTAATGGAGCAAAATAGCCTTTTCAATAAATGTAACGGGAGAAATTGGACATCCATAGGCCAAAAATGATCCTCAACGTTAAGTCCCATACCTTGTACAAAAATTAACCTTCAAGTGATTACACACTTATATGTAAAACATAAAACTTAAAGAACAAAAGTAGGAAAATATTTTGGGGCCTATGGTTACCCAAAGAATTCCTAGATTTAATTTCAAAAGCACAATCCATCAAATGAAAAAAAAATGATAAACTGGAATTCATTAAAACTTTAAACTTTTGCTCTGTGAAAACTTTTAACTTTTGCTCTGTGAAAACTTTTAACTTTTGCTCTGTGAAAACTTTTGCCTGTTAAGAGGATAAGAGTCTATTGACTTGGAGAAAACATTTGCAAGCCACACACCTGACAAAGGACTAGTGTCTAGAATGTATAAAGATCCCTCTAAGCACAACAGTAGAAACAAACAATTCAATTAGATAAGACAAAAGACCTGAAGATGTAGATGGCTAATAAGCTATGGTTTTTCCAGTAGTCATGTATGGATGTGAGAGTTGGACCATAAAGAAGGCTGAATGTCAAAGAACTGATGCTTTTGAACTCAAGAAGATGCTTGAGAGTCCCTTGGACTGCAAGGAGATCAAAGCAGTCAATCCTAAAGGAAATCAATCCTGAACATTCTTTGGAAGAACTGATGCTGAAGCTGAATCTCGAATACTTTGGCCACTTCAGCCACGAGAGCTGGCTCATTGGAAAAGACCCTGATGCTGGGAAAGACTGAAGGCAGGAGAATAGGATAACAGAGGACGAGATGGTTACATGGCATCATTGACTCAATGGACATGAGTTTGAACAAGCTCTGGGAGATGGTGAAGGACAGGGAAGCCTGGCGTGCAATAGTCCACGGGGTCGCAAAGAGTCGGACATGACTGAGAGACTGAACAACAGCAACAAACACACAAAAAGATATTCAAAGTCAATAGCCATTAGGGAAATGGCAAACTAAAGCCAGAGTGAGGTATCAGTACATAATACCTCTCAGAACAGTTAAAATAAAAAAAAGATAGTGACAACAGTAAATGCTGATGAGAATGTAAAGAACCTAGATCATTCAGACATTGCCGATGGGAATATAAAGTGGTACAGCCATTCTAAAAAACAATTTGGTACTTTTGTTAAAAAAAGAAACATGTAACTTATATACAACCCAGAAATTGTTCTCCTGAACACTTATTCCTGAGAACTGAAAAGTTACTTTCACACAAAAGTCTATACACAAATACTTATAGAAAGCTTTGTTCATAACAGCCTACTACTGGAAATGACTCAGATGACCTTTAATGGATGAATGGTTAAATAAAACATGGCACCATGGAAAACTAGGAAACACCAATCAGCAATAAGGAAAGAATGAACTCTTGATACAACAACCTGGATCAATTTCCAGAGAAATAGAGTAAATTAAAAAGTCAATCTCAAAGTTTATATACTGTATGACTACATTTATATAACAGTCTTGAGATGATGAAATTACTGAAATAGGGAATAGATAGTGTGGTTGCCAGAAAATAAGGAGGGAGTGCAGATAAAAAAGAAATGGATGCGGCTATAAAAAGGCAAATGAAGGATCTCTTGGGTAATGGAAATGTTCTGTATCTTGATCATATCAATGTCAATTTCCTGCTTGTGAGACTGTATTATAGTTTTACAAGATACTATCAATAGTACACAGAATCTCTCTGCATTATTTCTTACACCTGCATGTGAACCTACAATTATCTTTACCAAACAAAAAAATTTGTTTTAAATGACTATGTCAGACTAGAATATTTCTTAGTAATTTTCTGTACTTGAAATTCCATGATTTTAGGGGTCTAAGATCCATTTGACTCTTGGCATAAATGGCTACACTATGTCCAGCAGACAAATCTTACAGATCTGGGCCCCGTGTTCATGCTAATGAGTCTAAGCAACCTCAAATGAAGACAGGTATGAAACTGAACCAGACAGATCTTATACATCTACATCTCTCTAGAGATGGAAGAAACAGAGGCCAGACAAGGGACATTTCTCACATAAAATGAATGATTAATGGAAGTATTTGTATTAGAAAGATACTGGACTTCTAAACAGGCCCTTTCAACTACAACAGTTTGTAAATATCTACTGCTCACACAGACAGCCTGTCCAAACCCTTAAACACCACCCAACCCCAGGCCTTTTGGAACTCTACTAAACCAGTACTGGTGGAAACCAGTATTAGTGGATAAAGAAAATATGGGCAATCTTAACAAGTAACATTTTACTATAGCAATGAAGGAAAAGTTGTTCTTTAAAAAAAAAAAAAAAAGAATGAGACCAGAAAAGAAAAGCAAGGAAAAGAGCTTTTCTGTAAAGTACCAGATAGAAAATATTTCCAGCTTTGTGGGCTATATGAACTCCCTCACAACTACTCTGTTCTGCTGAGTAGAGCAAAAGCAGCTAGAGGCAATCCATAAACAAAAGCAGGGATCTGTTTTCCAACAAAAGTCTATTTCTAAAACAGTCAGAGAGCCAGATTTTACCCACATTCCGTAGTGTGGAGACCATCACCATAGTAGACCATCAGAAACATTTAATGGTTGCACCTGTAGAGACAGTACCTACCTAATAGGGTTTTTATAAATTCAAAATGAAGTATCACTTGAAAAATTGCTTATGAAAGGACATAGTTACTAGTAAGTAGTCAATAAATGATACTGTTACAATTATTAGGCAAGAATCGTAAGTACTTTTTTTTTTTAACCCCTTTTCTGTTTGTCCATCTCTATTTCCCTCAGACTTTAATTATAAAAATGAGATCACTATGTAACATTTAACCTAACACATGTTTTATGCTCCACAGAATATCCACAATGCTTTGTCTAACTTACTGATTTCTTTCCTGGATTAAAAGGAGTAAGAATGACAACTTAAGCAGTTAAAGAATGACTGATTCTTCAAACAGAGAAGGAGAAATATCATATGACATCATTTACATGTGGAATCTAAAAAGAAATAATACAAATGAACTTACAAAACAGAGACTCACAGATTTCAAGAAAGAGCTTATAGTTGCCGGGTATGAGGTTGGGGAAGGATAGAGCAAAGGATAATTAGGGAGCTTGGGATGAACATGTACACACTGTTGTATTTAAAATGGATAACCAACAAGGACCTATTTTATAGCATGTGGAACTCTGCTCAGTGTTATGTGGCAGACTGAATGGGATGGGAGATTGGGGGAGAATGGATACATGAAAATGTATGGCTGAGTTCCTTTGCTGTTCACCTGGAACTATCACAGCGTTGTTTGTTAATAAGCTATACCTAATATAATATAAAAAGTTTAAAATAAAAGAAAAAAGAGTGACTTTAACCACAGCACTGTTGTTGTTGCTCAGCTGCTAAGTCGTGTCCAGTTCTTTGCCACCCCATGGACTGCAGCACACCAGGCTCAGCTGTCCTCCACTATTTCCCAGAATTTGCTCATATTCATGTCCATTGAGTCAGCGATGCTATCTAACCATCGCATCTTCTGCCGACCCCTTCTCCTTTTACCTTCCAGCATCAGACTCCATCATCTGGAGTCTTTTCAAATGAGTCACTCTTCCCATTAAGTGGCCAAAGTACTGGAGCTTCACCTTCAGCATCAGTGCTTCCAATGAATATTTCAGGGTTGATTTCCTTTAGAATTGATTGGTTTGATCTCCTTGCAGTCCAAGAGACTCCCAAGAGTCTTCTCCAGCACAATTCAAAAGCATCAATTCTTCAGCTTCCCTGGTGGTTCAGACTGTAAACAATCTGCCTGCAATGCAGGAGAACTGGTTTCAATCCCTGGATCAGGAAGATCCCCTGGAGAAGGCAATGGCTACCCACTCCAGTATTCTTGACTAGAGAATTTCATGGACAGAGGCTACAGTCCATGAAGTTGCAAAGAGTTAGACATGGCTGAGTGACTGACACTTTCAGACTTTTTTATGGTCCAACTCTCACATCTGTATGTGACTACTGGAAAAAGCATAGCTTTGACTATGTGGACCTTTGTCGGCAAAGTGACATCTCTGCTTTTTAATATATGTCTAGGTTTATGATAGTTTTCATTCCAAGGAGAAAGTGTCTTTTAATTACATGGCTGCAGTCACTGTCCATAGTGATTTTAGATCCCAAGAATATAAAATCTGTCACTGTTTCCACTTTTTCCCCACCTATTTGCCATGAAGAGATGGGACCAGATGCCATGATCTTAGTGTTTTGAATGCTGAGTTTTAAGCCAGCTTTTTTCACTCTCCTCTTTCACCCTCATCAAGAGGTTCTTTAGTTTCTTTTTGCTTTCTGCTGTTAGAATGGTATCATCTGCATATATGAGGTTGTTGATATTTCTCCTGGCAATCTTGACTGCAGCTTGTGATCCATCCAGCCCAGCATGTCACATGATATACTCTGCATATAGGTTAAATAAGCAGGGTGACAATATACAGCCTTGTTTTACTCCTTTACCAGTTTGGAACCAGTCAGTTATTACATGTCTGATTCTAACTGTTGCTTCTTGTCCTACATACAGGTTTTTCAGGAAGCAGGTAAGGTGGTGTGGTACTCCCATTTCTAAGAATTTTCTACAGTTTGTTGTGATCCACACAGTCAAAGGCTGTAGTGTGGTCAATGAAGCAGAAGTAGATCCTTTTCTGGAATTCTTTTGCTTTCTCTATGATCCAGTGAATGTTGGCAATTTGATCTCTGATTCCTCTGCCTCTTTGAAACACACCTTGTACTTCTGGAAGTTCTCAGTTCACATGCAATTGAAGCCTAGCTTGGAGAATTTTGAGCATTACTTTGCTAGTGTGTGAGATGAGTGCAATTGTACGGTAGTTTGAACATTCTTTTGCATTGTCTTTCTCTGTGATTGAAATGAAAACTGACCTTTTCCAGTCCTGTGGCCACTGCTGAGTTTTTCAAATTTGCTGGCATATTGAGTATGGCACTTTCACAGCCTCATCTTTTAGGATTTGAAATAGCTCAGCTGAAATTCCATCCCCTCCACTAGCTTTGTTCCTAGTAATGCTTCCTAAGGCCCACTTGACTTCCCACTCCAGGATGTCCCGCTCTTGGTGAGCAATCACACCACTGTGAGTCACCCACTTATCTGGGTCATTAAGACCTTTTTTTACAGAGTTCTTCTGTGTATTCTTTCCACCTCTTCTTAATATCTTCTGCTCTGATAATTCCCTACTGTTTCTGTCCTTTATTGTGCCCATCATTGCATGAAATATTTCCTTGATATCGCCAGTCTTCTTGAAGAGATCTCTAGCCTTTTCCTTTGTGTTGTTTTTCTCTATTTCTTTGCATTGTTCATTTAAGAAGACCTTGTTATCTCTCCTTGCTATTCTCCAGAACTTGGCATTCAGTTGGTTATATATTCCATCCCCCTTAGCTAATCTGTAGGCAAGATAGCATCAAAAGAAAGCTCAGGGGGAGTCAGCGAATCTGCATGGAATGGAAACATGACAAAGAATCTGACCCCTTAGTGATTAACTGAGATTGTTTCCCCCTTTTCCCTTTACTCAGGACAAGCAGAATCTTCAGTTGATTTGGGGACACAAAAATCACCTTCCACCCTAATTGCCAACTTCCTGAGTAAAGCAACCTTTCCTTTCAAACCAAGACTTGTCTCTTGAGTATTGATTTTTCAAGTGGCAAGCAGAGAAACAGAACTTGGTAACAGAATAAGCCTGCTCTAAGACCTGTCTGGATCTGAACAGGCTGCTCTGAACTCCTTACCATCAACAGCCTTAGTGACACAGTAAGTGGCACTTCTGCGTTCCTCCTGGTGAAAGTGAAAGTGAAAGTGAAGTCGTTCAGTCATGTCCGCTCTTTGCGACCCCATGGACTGTAGCCTATCAGGCTCTTCCATCCATGGGATTTTCCAGGCAAGAGTGCTGGAGTGGATTGCCATTTCCTTCTCCAGAGGATCTTCCCAACCCAGGAATCGAACCCAGGTCTCCTGCATTGCAGGCAGACACTTTACCATTTGAGCCACCAGGGAAGTTCCTCCTGGTAGATGCACCTTTACCCAAGAATCTCTGTTGAATTCAAAGAAAGAATTATGTAAGAGAAGGTAGCTTCTTCTAATTATCATTCCAAGATTTTCTGAGGTAGATTTCAAAGGACATGAGGAATGACTGAAGAAACTGTATACACTGGAGAAGAGATACCTGGAAGGGTAGGGCAGGGAAAATACAGGAACAATTTTTAAATACCTGACTCATAGAACTGGAAACTGGTTTTTTCCAGGAAGTCACCAAAAGCAAAAGAAGTAAGACTAATACATTCAGATTAATAGAAACGTATTTCAGTTCAACACAAGGAAGATTTTTTTTGGTTTGTTTTTTTAAATAGTCAGCTCTGTCTTACAAGGAAATGATTTGTCTTATGGTAAGTTTCCCTCTCTCTGAGGACACTTAAAGAAAGGTTGGATGAATGAAGTAAGGGGCAGGAGAAGGTCAGATAAACTTTGAAGAAGACTTTGGCCTGAGATGCTGTGGAACAAGTAAAGTGAAGTGTAGTAAACCAGGCATCTATTTCTCTCAATTCTCATCACTTTTTATCTTTTAATTTGTATGCTATTTTATATTATTTTGGAATTTAACTGTAACAAGCTACATTCATCCATCATTCATTCATTCACGTCTTTCAAAAATACACATTGTTTAGTTATTATGTGCCAGGCATTTTTCTAACCATTGAACATACAGCAGTGAAGAGTTGATTAATTAGCTATGAGAAATTAAATAGAAAAGTATATCTTCCTTGGGATAATTAAAAAGTATTTTATTTGCATATTCTTTTATTTCAATTTGCCAATTAATTTATATATGGATCCTTTGTAGACAATTATTTCAATGATGTTAACTCAAATAATTTTTTTTTTCTTGCTCTGTGATCTTTGTAAAATTTCAGAAGGAAGATAATTGGTTTTTTCTCCCAATGGTTTGAAGCCCTATGATCAGGCATTTATTAAAGAACAGATACTATAGCTGTGGCAAAGGGATTGGAATTTGTTACCAAGATATTAAGGATTCTAGCTTTTATTTATTCCTCCTAGGGTAGAAAGAGCAGGGGGAAGCTACAAGAAAAATTTTCTGAAATAAAATATGAAGTTTCTCTAGCCTGTTGCTCCAGCCCTGTTCACCCTTGCAACATGGAACTCCTTGTGGTCAGAACTGACCCTTCATATGCACATCATGTCTTTTGCCTGAAAAGCCTTTGGATAAATAGAAGCATCACAGCTTTCTATTACACACTTCCTCTTTATAGTTTCCTGGGTGGAGAATGGCAAAAATGGCATTTCTGAGCGTCAAAATCATATCCCTTCCTGCAGCTCCACTTGAGTCTAAATCTCTGCTACTGAGAGGAATTAGCCAATCTGGCCTTACAAATGTGCCGATCCCCCCCCAAAAATTTGATTTTAGGAACTAGGAAAGACTTGTCTTTAAAAATATTCCTCTAACATACAAAACACAGAGAAGATTTATATGCAGAGATATTCACTACAATATTATTATTAGTAGCAGTAGAAAGTAACCTATGTATATAAGAATTAGGTAATTATTAAATAATATTATATAGCCATTAAAATAATGCTTAACTATTTTTAATAACATGGAAGAAATACATGTAATAACATTAAGTGAAGAGAAACAACATAATTATGCAGTATGACTTCAAATTTAACTGAAAAAAGGTGAAGCACAAACATAAAAAGTCTGAAATATAAATGCATAAAATAAAATATTAGTCGTATTTGCCTTGGGTGATGGCATCATTGTGATTCTTCTTTTATTTTTGTATTGTGCAAGGGATTGGGGGCAGGAGAAGAAGGGGACAACCGAGGATGAGATGGCTGGATGGCATCACTGACTCGATGGATGTGAGTCTGAGTGAACTCCGAGAGATGGTAATGAACAGGGAGGCCTGGTGTGCTGTGATTCATGGGGTCGCAAAGAGTCGGACACGACTGAGCAACTGAACTGAACTGAACTGATATATACATATATAGGTTTTCTTTTTCAATTTTTTTTCCATTTAGGTTATTAGAGAATACTGAGCAGAGTTCCCTGGTCTATGCAGCAGGTCTTGTTGGTTATTTATCTTAAGTATACTAGTGTGTGCATGTCAGTCCCAAACTTCCACTCTATCCTTCCTCCCCACCTTTCCCCCTGGTAACCATAAATTCATTCTCTAAGTCTGGGAATCTGTTTCTGCTTTGTAAATAAGTAAATATGATTAAACAAACTTTTAAAATCAGAAAAATAGCAATAAGGATGGAGCTAAAGATTGTCATACTAACTGAAGTAATTCAAAGACAAATACTATATGATATCACTTATATATGGAACCTAAAAAATAATACAAATGAACTTATTTACAAAATAGAAACAGAATCACTGACATAGAGAACAAACTTATCTTTACCAAATGTGAAAGGGAGGATAAATTAGGGGTACAGGATTAACAGATACACGTGGCCATATATAAAATAGTTAAATAAAAAGGATTTACTGTATAGTACAGGAAACTATATTCAATATAACAGCCTATAAAGAAAAGAATTGGGGAAAAGATACATATACAGAGAGAGAGAACATAATTACTTTCCTGTACATCTGAGACTAATACAATATTGCATATCAATTATATTCAATTTAAATAACTTTTAAAAATAAAAATAAAATTGGAAAAACAAACATATTTTTAAAGTCCTTTTCCTCTTCTTAGATATGTAAAGTACCTTCAGAAAAGCTCTATATTTTACATTTGCTCAGGCAAAAATCACAGGGGATCCAATCACTTTAAACTTTATTTGTTCAGTTCAGCTACACTACTATTTATTGACTAGAAGGGAAATTCTATTTGTCCATTTGTACTTTTTTGTCTAGATCTTCCAATTCCCATTTATTTTACTCCAGGTAATAGCATCCAGTACTCCAATTTTCTTCTGTCAAACCTCCTCCTACCACCCTTTGCTGATGTGCTTCATGTAGAATTGCCTCTGACCCTGACTCTTGGACTGGGAATGTGACTAAAACCATGATATTCTCCTGTCCACACTAATAAGTTTGAAAAGAGGAGATGATCCAATCAGAGCCAATGAGAAAATATGAGTCTTTTTGCTCTTCTATTTTATTGAGAAAAGAGAAAAATTCTATATATTATTGAGAAATAATTTTATTTTTTCCATTGACTTAGTACCTGGAGATATGTAATACTGGAGTTGTTAGAAAACCCCATGCAAAGTCTGAGATTAAAACAAGCAGGACCAAATGGACAAAGGTCACTTACTTGAAAGTAGGAAATCTTCTCTGACACAAGCAAAAACGCATTGATGCTGGGTGGATCCTCTACCACTTACCAAATCAATCACACTCAAGCAACTATGAAGGGAGGAGCAAGAAAATCCCACCTAAGGCCAATGACAGACAGAAGTGGCTGCCATGGAAAGGACAAACAAGAATATTGACAAAACATCATTCCCTGAAGCCCAAATACAAAAGGACTGGCTAGGATCACCCTCTGTGCCCCTACTAGAAGCCTAGCACCAAGCCACGTAGCCGCACTGGTAGAGCATCACCACTTCTGTGATGCTGGCAGGCATGGATGGCTGAAAACTACAGGGGAATCTGGGGGACCTGATTCCACAGCCTGTGCCTCTGTTCACTTCCAGGCCCCAAAGATCAGAAAGCTATGACTTTATAAAAGAGACCTGGAGGTTTTGTTTTTCACAAGTTCAAAATGAACCCTAAGTGTGAAATAGCAGCTAAACTAATACTCACTGCCTTGGGGGAGGGATTGGGGGCAGGAGGAGAAGGGGACGACCGAGGATGAGATGGCTGGATGGCATCACGGACTCGATGGACATGAGTCTGAGTGACCTCCGGGAGATGGTGATGGACAGGGAGGCCTGGCGTGCTGCGATTCATGGGGTCGCAAAGAGTCGGACACGACTGAGCGACTGAACTGAACTGGGCTTCTTTACTAGTTGTAGCAGTGCTGGTGGTGGGAGTGATAGCTATGGTTAGTGAGAGGAGTAACAGAGGTGGTAACCGTAGCGGCAGCCAGGAAACTATTGGAGTTAGAGTAGGAGTTTGGGAATCAACCTGCCAAGTTTCAAGATCTGTTTCTACTGCTTCTTAGCTTCCAGATTTGGACCAATTATATATTCTCAGTACTTGCTTTTGTAAACTTCGGTGTAATAACTTAATTCAGTTAGGAAAGAAGAAAAAAAACTTGTAATATTTGCACAGTCTTCAGTTCATCTTATCAGAAACATATTAAGTAACGTTGGTGTTCTGTGTAAGATGTAGACATGAAATAAGATGCAGTACCTGCTCATACTAACTCACAATCTGTTGGAGGAGAAAGATAAACACATTATTACAAAATACAATCAAACACTCTATTACAAAACCCAGTGAAATTGCTATAGTAAGAGTTCAAACACATTCCAGACAAGGAAGGGACCAACTGTGACCCAGGGACTCCCAGATGGCTTAAAGAAGGAAGTCACATCTGGGATGAGTTCTGATGGATGGGCAGAACTCTGAAGACCAGATATTAGGGTGAAGACACCTTCTTGGCAAAGAAAGTATATAAAATATTCTGGGAAGAGCAAGAAGACCATGTTAAGGTGATCAGAGAAAATAGAAAGTAAAAAACTGTCTCTTAGAAATGACTAAGGGAAAGACCTGCACAGGGTAATGTGGCATCTAGCTAAGAGATCCTTATCATGCTTGGTGATCAAGCCTGATCTTGAGACTCAAAGTTTCAAAAATCCAGAAATTCAAAATCCTGCAGCCATGGTTCCCCCCAAGAAGCTAGTAAATTATGGAAATACTAAGGTGATTATAGTCTCAGCCAGAGCCCTGTGGGCACAACCACTAAAAATCAGAAAGTGTCCTGGCCTGAGGGACATAACATTTCTCTGGAAAGCACGCAGCACATTTGGGCCTCCTTCTGCTCTTTATCTGAAGGGATATCTAGGGCATAATTGTGCTCATTGTCCATAAGAATAGCCTCAAGCTGAGGACAGATTTGAGGAGACGATGTTCTCAGATGCCTTCCAACTCTACCCAGCCATGATTTTCAGGCAATTCACCAAGGTTTACATGCTGGGCATCTAGAAGTACCTGTAGCCCATTTAGATAGGTGGTCTCACTCCGTCTAGTCTTCATAAGGCTTTGAAACAGCCACAAAGTGTCAAAACTGGCGCCTAGGGGTGACTTTCCTCTGGACGTAACGCCAGATCTCCAACTCTTCTGAAGCCCAAGTCCCTATGCTCTGTGTCTTCCGTGGGCCTGAGGAAGCTGTAGACTCAGCCTTGGTTAATTATTTACTGATAGTTTTACTCTTGACTCCTTTATTCATGAGTAATTCATAAAGCAACGGCCATAAATTTCCAGTTCCCACTTACTGTAACGTCTCCAGATACGTCCTTCTTTTCATGACTAAAAACAATTCATAGTACTTTTAAAAACTCAAGAATATCACTTAAATTTCTTAAGACATTTCACAGAGATTTTATCCACTTGCTTTAAAACTTTTTAAACCATATTTTTATGTGTGTTGGAAAGGACCCCAAGAAACCATCTGCATTGGTCCCTGGCTCAAATCAGTAAAGTATTATTATCTCCATCGTGCAAATGAAGTGACATCAAAGAGAGATGACCATGATCTACTTTAATAACGACAGAGCCAATACCACGGTGCTGGTCTCCAGGCTCCTAATGTGGTGTTTCTTCAAATTATGCCCTGCTGTTTTGCAACCATTAACGACTAAAGTAGTGTGTCCAAAATTAAACAAAACCAGAGGCAGTAAGCTACATGTTTAAAGAAGGAACCCAGGCTATAGCCTTCAATTTCCTGAGCTAGATGAACCTAGACATGTCATTAAATTTCTCTGTGCCTGTTTCTTCATTTGTAGAAGAGAGATGCTCATTCCTCCTAGGGTATTGAGAGGGTTAAAGAAGTCATTACCTTGTAGAGTTCCCAGTCCAGATCAAACACCATGTAAGTATTTGGTACAGCTATTGCCATCCTCACTCCCAACCTGTTCCTATTTTTCCCTGTGGGATAGCAGCATCTTTCTCCCATTAGAAAAGTAGGAACTTTAAAGTCTTCCTTAGTAACTACTCATCCTGTTCACCCCTTCTCTCTTATCCCATGATCTAGGGATCATGAAGTCTTTTTAATTCTAATTTCTAAATATCTCTTAAATCCATTCTCCACTCTGCATCCTCTTTAACAAGCTGTAGTTCCATCCTGAATCTCTTACCTGGACTGTTTCAAACACTCCTTCCTTGACTTTCCTCCTCCAACCAAACTTCCTCACCCATGATGTAACATCCTTTGGAAAGGAAAATCCTACCATATGAATTCCCTCTTTCAAATTTTACAGTGGCTTCCCCATAGTGCCCATCAGGCTGATTATCACAATAAGTCCAGCTCGATCATCAAAGATTCTAATTTAGTAGGTCTGGAATGGGGACCTATGGATCTATTTTTTAAATGCACTCTCCAACTTGATTCTGGTATTTTTTTTCATGGACTGATGTTTGGGAATCTGTGGAAAAGACAAAATGTACACTCATTAGGATGTCTCATAAAGTCCTTCACAATCTGGCCTTAATCTACCCCTCCAGAGAAAATGAATGCCCTCTTTTCCCTTTGGATTGCTCTTTGACTGAGTTGTTCCTTCTTTGTGCTCCCACAGCTCTGTATGCATAAGTCTCACAACAATACCTATTTCAGCATAATTTCATTACATTTCACCCCTATTTGACCCAATTGTAGGACCAGCTTTATGAGCATGTGGCTTGTGCAGTCACAAAAGGCCCTGCTCTTGGAAGGATGCTCTGCTAGAGTCATCCCAAAGTTCATAATAGTTGTTGAGCCAGAGGTAGCTCATTTTTATTTTGCACTTGGCCCCATGAATTACATACTTGGTCCTGCCCATTCATCTTTGAACTCCTTGAAAACAGAAACTGTTTGCTATTCACTTGAAATCCTCTTTGGTTAGCAAAGAGGATGCTTGGAACAGAGGAAGGGTTTGGTAAATATTTATTGAATTTATACATGAATGGATAAAAGAGTAGAATAAAGTATCTCATAGGAAAATAGTGTAGTATGGCTAATTAACTCCAAAGAATAAGCTTTGTTCATGACTGATGGAGAGAGTAGTCGATTGATAAATTCACAAGATGACTGACAATCCCCAATAAACAACATAAATTTCCTAAGTTTCTCTTTATTCAAACCGTCTCACCCTTTGAGCCCCACTGCCTCCCTGTTCTTCTCGGAATACAAAATTGCAGGTTAAGGGAGCTTGATGTTGTGCCATCTGCTATGCCCTGAGTGTTTGCACCAAGCACTGTACTATATTCTGGGGACTGGGGAAAGGGGAGAAGGAGGTCATAGAAAGGTGAACCAAACAGGTCCCCTATTCTCAAGAACCCATTAAATCTTACTCTTCAAGAGTTTCAATCAAAGATGAGTTGACTTCATGGGAGCTCTACAGCAATGAATCAAGAATAAAGACACTAGACTTGGCCAGTGGCCCGGCTTCCTGAACATTTCAGCTGACAAAATGTCTCAGTCTGAACACAATTCCTCCACTATGAGATCGGTGGGTTTGCTAGTTAACATTGGCAACCAACTCGGAGGTGCTCAACAAGCATAATAAATAAGTGGCTATTGAGGTGGGGGAGGTGCTTTTGCTCCCTGGTGTTAGGGAAGAAAAGGCCAACATCCACTATCAAAGTGAGCCCAATAATTGCTGAGGACAGATGCCCCTGACTCAAGCTGAAGGCACGACAGGACTTCCAATGCAGCAAAGACCACACACCACTCTGCTGCCACATTATGTGCCTGTGGCACCAGCTTCTTGCTGCTCCCAGTGACTTGGCAGTTCAGAAAGAGTTGCTCTTGCTTTTCCATATTCACTGGGAAAAGCTACCCAGTCTACCAGTCTACTGGAAAATTTTTAGTTACCCAGTCTACTGGTTGATATAACATCAGTGATAACAGTAAGATAATCTAGCAAAAATAAATTCTGACACATATAGATGTGTGATAACTTTCAAATAAAGGAAATGAAAATATAATACAGCCACAAAGTATCATTTTCACATTCCAGATGAGACAAAGGTTAAGACTGATAGTGCTCAACAGTGGCAAGTGTGGTATAGAAAGTGAGCATTCTCAAAAAAGACTGCTGCTGCCGCTAAGTCGCTTCAGTCGTGTCCAGCTCTGTGCGACCCCATAGACGGCAGCCCACCAGGCTCCCCCGTCCCTGGGATTCTCCAGGCAAGAACACTGGAGTGGGTTGCCATTTCCTTCTCCAAAGCATGAAAGTGAAAAGTGAAAGTGAAGTCGCTCAGTCATGTCCGACTCTTTGCGACCCCATGGACTGCAGCCCACCAGGCTCCTCTGTCCATAGGATTTTCCAGGCAAGAGTACTGAAATGGATTGCCATTGCCCTCTCCAAAGACTGCTAGTCAGAGTATAAACTGGTACAATCACAATCTTAGGGATGGCAGTTTCGTATTAAAATCATGTATCAATCAAAATTTATAATACACATCCCCTTTAAAGCAGCAGTACCTTTTTCTAGGACTTTTCCCTGAGGAAATGCTCTGATGAATATATAAAAATACATGCACAAAACTGTCCATCACAGCCAAAAAATATTTAGAAATGACCTAAGCGTGCAACATGAGAGATGTCCTTGGTTAAGTGTAGTCTATCCAAACATAATTTAAACATTAAAATGGTTATATGAAGCTGTAAATATCAAAAGGAAAATATGTCCCTAACACATTTTAAGTGTAATGAAAAAGCCAGCTTTAAAAAAGAGTATAAGTGGAATGACTCCATTTTTTGTTTTAAAAAATGTATTTATGATAATGTGTATATATTCTTTTAAGAGTAGATTGTGACCATCTTTTGATTCAGCATGATAATAGTGCAAATAAATGGATGATATCCAAACACAATATTCTTATTTATTTTATTTTTAAAAAATATTTATTTATTTGGCTGGGCCGGATCTTAGTTGTGGAATGCAGGATCTTCAATATTCATTGTGGCATGTGGAATCTACTTCCCTGACCAGGAATTAAACCCCTGCCCCTGCCTTAGAAGTGTGGAGTCTTGGCTACTGGACCACCAGGGGAATCTCAGTATTCTTATTTTATTCAGGCATGTATGGAGGAGGGAGAAAAGTCTTAAAGAAATAATATGTGCTGTAGTGTATGGATATAAAGTTAACAACCAGCCTTCAGGTGGAGCAGACAGAAGTTCTCTGCAGCACCTTCCAATTTCTATGGCATAAATACTCCCAACATTATTAATTTCAAGCTACAAAAGTGGCATCACTGAATGCAGAGTTGAGAAGAGATGCACAGTAGCCTACCATTATGTAGTATTTCCATGATATAGATAAAACATATAAAAATAATTACAAGAATATAGATAACATTAAAATGTAGCGAAAAGCTAGCAAGTGATAAGTTTTGTACATGCATTTTTTATAAGTCTGGAAGGAGAGTCACCAATATAATAATATTGATCATGTCTGGTTGGAAAGTTCATGAATCATATTTACTTCATTCTTTATACCTTTTATATGTCATTGCAACATATTTTACAATAAACATATGTTACCTTTATAATCAGAAAAAATTTTCAAGGCTTTTTTTTCGTTTTTAATTGCTAAAATCCAGGAAGGAAAAAAATCAGGGAACACTATTTTTAAAACAAGTCTCAGACTTCCTTGGTGATCCAGTAGCTAAGACTCTGAGTTCCCAATCCAAGAGGCCTAGGTTTGATTCCTGGTCAGGGAACTAGGTCCCACATGTCAGAACTAAACAGTCCTCATGCCGCAGTGAAGATGGAAGATCCTGCATGCCGCAACTAAAACCTAGCACAGCCAAGTAACTAAATAAACAAATAAAAATATTTATTGAAAAACATCTCACTGGAATAAAGCACCTCCCCATGAAAGAGTCTGATTTCACTAGAGTGTAACTAAATATAATAGGGAGTAAAGTTTGAATCAATTAAATCATATCTTTGTACAATCATGATATAAGGAAATGAGCACTCAGTGTTTCTAAGACCATTCCAAATATAAATATGTAACATCTGAATTTGAGATCCCAGGCCATCTGACGCTCTCCTTTTACAAATAAGGAAACTGAGTCCTAAGACTGGTGGGTATTTTTCAAAGTAAGCACTACAAAGCTGATTATTAATAAAGAAACTCAGCACCTCTCCATTTATAAATGGTCTCTATAACTTGTGAATAAAAGTATATATTCTTCACTTGTCATTATTTAGTAAGAAGAGACGACCTCATTCGGTGGGGAGGGAGGTGGCAGTATTCATTCAACTGGTTAACTGCTAAAGCCCTGACTTTTATCTTTGGATAGATACCAGCTTATGATTTTACAGAATTTTATATTTCTTCAAACACTTCCACATAAGAACCCTGTGAGACAAGTAAGAAAAGGACTACACCCATTTTACAGGCACAAAAACTGAGGCTAGAGCAGGCAAGTGGCTAGCCCAAGGCTAATGAAAGCCTGATCTCTGGTCCCACTCAGGTGATGTCTGGGAGATGGTCTCCTTTATGAGGCCTCTCAGAGGCAGTCATTTGGGTAAATCTCTGAAGTTCACTTTTCCCCCTTTTCTGCCTTATCCTCCTAACAAGTGCTTTCTTCCATGGGCTCCAGTCTCAATTTACACTTGAAGATATTAATTTTAGGTCACCTAGAGGGTCTCTTTAGTTTTTAGTTCATTAGTTCTAGAGTGGAAGATAGTCCCAGGCATCATTAGGCCTGGAAATATTCCGTTCTTCTTTACTTGACATGAAGGCTAAACCCTAGAATGTTACTTTCCCTTGAAACTTGCAGTAATTAGAAAGCCAGAAACTATAAATGCTTGGTGTGACACATTTCTAGACAATGTTGATTTGCTAAAAGGAACTACCACTGAGGCCAAAGGAGACATACTGACTCAGGAAATACAAGCCATATATAATAACAGATCCTGGGGAATCTAAGCAGATCAGATGCTCCTAAACTTTGTTCGGTTAAAGGAGGAAGTGTATTCTCCTGTTAAGAGTACCATATCCAGGACTTTCCTGGCTACAGTACTGGTCCAGCCGATACTCTGTGCTTCCACGGTAGGGAGTGCAGGTTTGATCCCGGGTCAGAGCACTCCAGTGTTCTTGCCTGGAGAATGCCAGGGACGGAGGAACCTGGTGGGCTGCCGTCTATGGGGTCGCACAGAGTCAGACGCGACTGAAGCGACTTAGCAGCAGCAGCAGAGAACTAAGACCCCACATGCCTTGCAGTACAACTTAAAAAAGAAAAGAAGTGCTATATCCTGTGCAAAAGCTGAAGAAAGCATCACAGGGTGTAGTGAAAACTAAGTTAGTTAGTGGGCAAAAAACTATTTTGTAAACTAAAAATCCCTTTTAAAACGTGTGGTATACATTTAAGATATCTTGCTAATTTTTGATGCTTGCTGTTCTGGGTGAAAGGAGCGGGGTGGTGTGTTTAAAATGGACAGTGTCAGACACAGTAATAGGCAGGTGGCCAGGTTTCTCCAGGCTGAGCAGGCTAGAGAGCTCAAGAGTGCATACTAATTGCTGCACCTCCGCTGAGACTGGCGGCTAGATGACTCCTCTCCAGGAAACACAGTGTGCTTTCCACGTCAAAGGCCCTCTCCTAACCGGGCTTTCAGTTGCATGCAAAACTAAGCTGACACCCGAATGCGTTGACTGAGTGATGCCACTGTGAAGGTAACCTACTGGCAACATTGCTTCAGTAGAATATGTAGGCTACAAAAGGGAGACTAGTTTTCCTGAAACTAGAAACGTCCTGCCGGCAAGCAGATGATTCTTCATGACTCTGGAATGACAAGTTGTGGAAGAGAAGAAATGAGTGGACAGGAAAAGAGTAGTTGTATTTCCAGCTGAGGATTTGAGGGAGAATAAAAAACCCTTAGAGGGAAGCAGACTTTGCCTTCTTGTGAATAATATTAAAAATGAGGATCAGATTTTCAGCTTAGTATAGAGAATTTTCTCAAGTTTCTTAACATAGAGAAAACACTTTGGAGGGAAAGGGATGGATCAGAAAAAGGGATGGATCAAAAACATGGATCAGAAGGTCATTTCTGGTGACATTTGTGTAGGGCCTAAAGGCAATTGTTATTTGGTAGTCAAATCCAAAAGAAGTAAGGAGACAGTTAAGAAAGCCACATAAACTTGGGAGACTTTGATTCCCTTATAAATGTTTCAGCTTTGATAGTAGAAGGGATCTACTTTTGAAGTTCCAAAAAATGTTGTTGCTATAGGAACAGGTAAGCAGATTAGACTTGAAAGACCAGTTTAGGAGCAAAGAATTTAATAGTCAGGGCTAAAGCAATTAACCAAGAAAACAATTTTAAGTAAATATCTTTTGGGTTTGTTACTTATATATTTACTCCAGGAAAATAAAAATACTACTGTAGAATGAGAATTTCACATTTTAACATTTTAATTACACCATTACTGGCATAAAAGACTATGCTTACACAATTAGCAGAACAGCCTTATTAACAGAAGTACACATTTCTAACTCTCTCATGATTAGATTGTAATTGAGAAATACAGCTTTAATTTCAGCAAGAGCATAAGAATCATCTTTCATTTTCCTACAGTTTCTCAGATGGGAATATACCTAAAATAAAAGAGACTGTGAACTCCAGAAAATTTTCTGTAACCAATCTGTATGAAGGGAACAACAACTAAAATTCTAGAAGTAAAGAGAAACGAACGTAGGCTGATAATTGTTACTATTTTTATGTGTTTTCTGCCCAGACATCTTTGTGAACACAGATATGTGAGCAGAGGAGGTCAGGACCCCATTGCCCTCTTACCTCACTGAAGATGTGCTAGTTCTTCCTATCAGGAAATATGCTGTTCCCAACATCAGGGATTTGCTAAAATTGGTAGGTTTTGACCAGAACTGGCCATACTGATGAGACACGAAACAAATCATAAAGTGGCATTGTACTTCTCTCCCTTTCAATTCTACTTCAAAATGTTCTTGATAAAATGAATACAATATTTTTAAGCCTGCCAGATTTCTGGTGTCAGAGGTTACATTTATGGATGGGAAAGGAAGGTTTCTTGTACATTGTCTTTTCTCACATAGTGCCAAAATCAAATCGCAGAGAAGTGTGTGTATGAGCATGTGTTCGTGTGTATGAGTGTATATAAGTGTGTCAGCGTGAGTGTGTGTGTGTGTGTGTGTGTGTGTGTGAGTGACTGAGTGTTGGAGGCTGGGCAGTGGAAATGGAAAGAGGCGGAATGTGGCTGGAATCTTACCATCTCATTTTCTTCTCCTTCATTGAGCAAAGCGTGCTGGCCCTTCTCAAAGTGGTCCCCCATGGAAAAGCGATTCCACTCCTCCCTGACCTTCCGGAACAGATGCGTCCAGGTTGAGTTTGAACTCGCCCGGCGACCGCCGCTCTCCCTCTCCAGCTGACTGAAAGAGTTAATGCGTTAACAATCCTCCAGGTTAAAACTCGCTCTGGAGCACACACCTTCTCTCAGCAAATGACAGTACTTAGCAAACTGAACTCCTCCCACGAGCCACCCTCTGCTTGGAGGAATGTCTGCCGGCTCCTGGCTAACTGCATTCTCTCTAAGCCACTGTCCCAAAGGAGGCTGCTCCCATGCTTGTCTTTTTGTACCCAACTTACAGGGAAAGAACTCATTGCCTGCACAGTGCCTGCCAGCCCAAGACATCTGACTGCAAATCCGGCGGGACAATGCAGAGTTGGCAGGACCTCTCCGAGGAGTGGGCAACAGGCAAAAGGACTCCCGGATTCCTTCACAGATGCTAAGGAACTGTGTGGGAGGGAAGCTAACTGAGCTGCAGATTTTATTTGATTCATGAAAGCCCTAATCCATCGATTTTTAATAGGATATTCATTCATTTTGCTTACAAAAGGTAAAAATTGTGACTAATCCTCTTCAAAGTGTATTGGAAATCACATTTTTCTGTGTGTGTAAAAAAATATTCCACTCAATGTGTATGTGGAATTAAGTTTACTTTTTTGAGAAACTTGCAGGGAAAAAAAAAAGGTATGATCAAATTATACCATGCAGTCTCCTCTCACTAAAATACTGGTGGTTGAACTCATAAGGAGTCTAGACTCATTTTAAAATTTTTTCACACATTCATTCAACATACATTATTTGGGCCCAGAGACTACATATATAAATCAAGTCATATTTGCTACCCTCCAAATGATGTAAGTATTCAAATACACAAACAAATGTGGTAAAAGGTGTTTAGTTATTTTGAGAGCTGGACTAGAAGTCTAAGATAACTGTCAGAAGTCCCAGTGCTGTGGAAGGAACACACATTCATGTCTGCTCTGAGAGAGAAAAAAAAAGCAATCTGATGCTCATCTGTGCTAGCCTCACTGTAAGCATTTAACCTGCAGGAGCTGGCTCTTCTCAACCAATAACTGGAGGAATTGAATGGGGGCTTGGGGAAGCACGCTGTACAGCTCTGATCAAGGACTGCCTTCATAATTAAGCTAGACATCCAATTTAACGGCAGACACTAGAGCACAGTGCTCTGACTGTGGAGGTTCAGTCACTAAGTTGCGATTGTTTGTGACCCCATGAACTGCAGCACACCAGGTTTCCCTGTCCTTCACTATCTCCCAGAGTTTGCTCAAACTCATGTCCATTGAGTCAGTAATGATGCCATCCAATCATCTCATTCTCTGGCACCCTCTTCGGAGGGCCTGGGTTCAAATTTGGCCTTTCCTAGTTATGCCACATGGGGAAAACAAGTTTCATAAGCTCCAGAAGCGTCTATCTGCTCACATGTAGAATAAAAACTGATAGCAATAGAACTTACCTCCTGTGTGAGAGGTAGTGCCTGGGAAACTGTGTGTGTTCAATAAAGGAGAGTTATTTTTACTTTCAGTGTGTCGACCCACTCTCCTTCAAGCTACCCACAAATGTTGGCACTGATATCACCAACCTGATATGAAAAATCCTAGCAAGTCAAAGACTGAAGTGTGTGTGTGTGTATGTGTGTGTGTGTAAAACATTGAACAAATGGTAAAGTATCACTAAGATAAGCATTAAAAAATAGCCTATTATAGTATTACTTACTATATTTATACATGCATGCAGCTGTCTAAATTTCTAAAAATTATTACTGTAACTTAACCACATAAATAAAACATTTTATCACAAAATCAAAATATGAAGAGTATGAGATTTCTTTTTAGGAGGATGAAAATCTTTTGGAATTAAAAAGTGGTTATGGCAGCAAAACTTTGTGAAAATACTAAACTCACTAAATTGTACACTTTTTAAAAGGTAGACTTTATAAATGTGAATTGTATCTCAACAAAAAAAAATTGTATCTCAAAAAAGGGTAAGTGAATATTTTAGACCTCTAGCAAGAGTCATATAAATATTTAAGAGACTTCAAACTTTATCTCAGCTTATGAGGACTGAGGAATGTTTGTATGTGAAGTGGTAAAACTATACCAGTGCTAGTGGGCAAGTGAGAAACAAGTGTTTCATTCTGTTGTCTAGAACTGGCAATTCCTGCACTTTTTCCTTCTGACAGTTCCTGAATACACTTAGCAATTCATGTGCCACTGTTGCGTTAAGTTGAATGTGTAATTGATTAAGAATTTCAGGAAAAACTGCACATGAACTCAACCTCATTAAACAGATCTGATTATGCCACAGCAATATTTAAGGCGAACTTGAATAGCAAAATTGGTCCTTAAGAATGTAAAAAAAAAAAAAAATGTTATTGAAAACCAGAAGTCCATGGAAAATCATTTCAACGACGTGGTCCAGGAGAACTGAGGACTTTGAAACAATGAGTTTCCTCCCATCCCTCCAGAAGTTCTAATGGTAAAATATCTAAATGCCTCTACAGCCCACATGACTCATGGGCAGCCTCCTGTGTCTAGTACTGCTGGTCTGTAAGCATGAGTGTACCTAGAAACAGAGCTACCTTCCATGAAAGGGGAACAGAACATTTACAGAACACTTCCACATACCAGGCACTCTTCTGAGCATTTTACACACATATTTACAATCCTTACAGTGACCTCTGTAGTCAGTACTATTCTGGACCTTCCCACTTAGCAGACTGGGAAATGCCAAAACAGAAAATAAATAGTGACATGCGAGTATTTGGACATGGCAATGCAGCTCTCCCAATCCACGATCCTCATTATTAGGTTAATATAGCTTCTACAGGTTCATTTGGCATAATCTAAGTGCTTTCTGAGAGATATTAAATCTATATGACCAGGAGAGCCTCTTCAGGAAGGAAGTATTTGAGAAGGACCTTAAAGTCAGGTAGGAAAAGCTTCAATAGATGGAGATGCTGGGGCTTAGACTGGAAGTGGGTCATAGGAAAGAGCATCTAAAGCAAGGGAGCCATCAGGAGAAGCACACAAGCTGGTCCAGAATTAATCCATCGCCTTTGCTGCAATCAAGGTGTGAGTGAAAGAAAAAGGGAGTGAGATAGGGCAGGAAATAGAGATTAAGGTCATTACCTGAATGGTCTGAGTCTGAGCTTATTACAGTAAGTAATGATGTCAGTGAAAATAAACTGGCATCACAAATATGCATATTTTCTTTGATCAGCCTGTACTTGATTATTACAGGAATCACTGAATAAGCAAGTTCTAAAGTAACTTAGTCTTTCTAGACAATAGAAAGATTTTTTGAACCCTCTAAGTTAAATGTACTTCCTTTTACAACATTGTTGGAAAATTAATTATTATTTATTAAATAAATTTTAACTTAAATAAATTTCAATAGACTTTTTTGGAGCATTTTTAGGTTTGTACTAAAGTTGAGCAGAAGGTAGAGAGATTTTTCATATACTTTAATATTTTGTAATAACCTAAATGGGACAGAATTAGAAAAAGAATAGATGCTTGTGTACATATAATGGAATCACTTCACTCTACATCTGAAATGAATACATTGTTAATCAACAATACAAAAAAAAAATCCAATATAAAATAAAAAAAATTTTTAAAGACTCTAAAAAAAAATAAAATAAAATAAAAATAAAAAATATACGTCTTTCCTCCTCTATTAGCATTCTCCCCCAGAATGGTATATTTGTTACCAATTAAACCTACACTGACACATCATTTATACTCAAGGTCCATAGTTTACAGTAGAATTCACTTTTGGCGTTGTCCGTTCTGTGAGTTTTAACTCCTATAGTATCATATAGTTTCTCTGCCCTAAAAATTCTCCTTCCTCCCGCTATTCATCCCTAACTTTCCAATGACCTCAGGCACTGGTTGATTTTTCAGTCTCCATAGTGTTACATAATTGGAATCATACAATATGTTGCCTTTTCAAATTGATTTCTTTTGCTTAGTAATATGCACTTAAGTTCTCCTGGTCTTGTTTCCATGACTCATTTCTTTTAGAGTTAATATTATTCCGTTGTCTGGATGTACCACAGTGTATTTATCTGTTCACCTACCGAAGGACGTCTCGGTCGCTTCCAGGTTTTGACTATGAGCATGGCAGCTATAAACATTCACATGCAGGTTTTTGTGGAGACACACGTTTCAGTTCAAACATACATTTAGGAATAAGGAATTTAACAATCAAGGCTAAGCTAATTAACCAAGACATAATTTAAGTAAACAACTTTTGTGTTTGTTATTTATAATCACCTCATGTGATTATGCCATCAGGGAATTGTAAATTAAAGCAACAATGAACTATCTCTATATACCTATTAAAATGGCCAAAATCTGGAACATTGCCAACACCAGATACCAGCAAGGATGTGGAACAGGAGAAGGTTTCATTGCTTCTGGGAATGCAAAACGGTGCTTTGGAAAACATTTTGGGAATTTCTCACAAAATTAAACATCTTATCATACAATTCAGTTATTATACTCCCTAGAATTTACCCAAGGAGTTAAAAGTTTCATTATTTAAATCAGTCTCTCTTTTCCTTAATATCATCCATTTGAAATATATTCTCCACTGGATGTGCCTCACAGAGTATAGTGTGACATGGTGAGCGCAGCAGATGTGGGTTTGGCGTGATCTGAATTCAAATCTTGACACTTTTCTAACAGAAACCATTTATTCATTTATTTAACACTTGTTTGATTCACTTCATTGTGCCAACTTCTACTAGATGAAGAATGCGAGTTAATATACCTTGGAAGAGCTAAGTCATTAAGAAGCAAGACAAACACCAAAACGTGAATTCCGAAACAAGTACTAATTACAAAAGAGTGGCAGAGAAAGTTCAGGGAGAGTAAGGACAAAAAGACTTCATGGAGGCAGGAAGCTCCATGCCAACCTAGACAAATGGAGATGGAGAGATAGAGAAAACATTACTGACAAAGAAGACTGAATGCAAAGGCCCACTGAAAAACATACATGTGAGCCCATTGTTAGGAATCCGAATAACACACACATATTTATGTATTGATAACTTAGAATTGGGAGGAATTCCCAAGAGAAAATGTTGCTTCAGCCATTCCCTCTCAAATACTCCACTTCAAATAAGAATGGAAAAGAAAAAAAGGAAGAAAACCAAAAATTAGCTGCCTCTTTGCTGATCTGGCATCTCAGTTAGCTTTCATTTATCCCAGGAGCATGTCCACTGCTCTATTTCTCAACCTCTTTGGATGAATATAATGGATGCCAAATAGAAATAATGGCACTTCCAGTTTCTGCCAGGACTCTGGGCCTTTGGCTTCTTCACATCCTAACCCATTTAGATGGTGTGAAGCTAAGTGGTAATCGTGTTTCATCATGTATTAACCTCCACCTTTCATCTGAGAACTCCACAGCAGATTACAAACATTATTCCTTGCAACATCTCTATGAAGTAAGCAGATGAGTAATATTACTGCCCCCACTTGAGAGCTGAAGGGGCTGAGTCACAAAGGGGTCACAAAGACCAGTTCAAGTTCATGTGTCCTCAACATAAAGTGGAAATCAAAATGAGCGTGATGTCTCTGCTTGTCATCATTGACAATGAGCTGCCTCAAGCTTCATCTCCAGTCTTCGTTCCTCCAGTCTGCTTATTTGCAAAGCGCTTGAGACCTTTAACTCTAGAACTTCATCTAAACTCATCTTATTATTAGTTGTCCTCATCTGCACTACTGTATAATCTGCGCATGACATCGTAGCAAGCAAAGATGTGATGTCCCACAGAGGAATTACCTACCTCAAGGTGGTGCTGTGAAGTTTAATTGAATTAATTTCATTTATGAAACATTTAGCAACCCTAAGATGAAAGAGTCTAATACAAATATACAGGGACTCCCCATTAATTACAGTAGAAAAGAGCAGGTTACCACTGTCTCTACTTCTCAGAAATATCGCTCTCAAATATCCCTGCTTGGCATCTGGTTCTCACCTTCCTTAGGGTGACTTGGCCCATTGGTCCAGCTTCAGAAGCAACCACCTGGCTTTCTGTTATTTTAAAAAATGAAAAACTCCTCTCTGGAGATAAGGCAGCTTCTCTTCTGTGAAGTGTATCTCATTTGGCAACTATTACAACAATACCGGGTCATTAAGGACAGTCTATAAAAATGGAAGCCAAAAGAGTAAATCCCCAGGCAGTGTACTTACTTTTGAGAACTTCTAACCAGAGATTTTGAATATGCAAAATCATGGATGTTGTTCCATGTGCAGTTCTAACTGTTGCTTCCTGACCTGCATACAGATTTCTCAAGAGGCAGGTTAGGTGGTCTGGTATTCCCATCTCTTTCAGAATTT